>QNGE01007087.1:0-25676 GCA_008508345.1 Paragonimus westermani
AGTGAATGTAGATTTAGGATGACAAAACACTTAGCGGACGATACGAAGCAAATGAACTTCGTGGATGCGTCGAATCGCAGCGCATCCAATGAGCTGACGATGAGACGGATAACGAGGGACAAAGCCTACTTTAAGAATAGTGCAGATTTTGAAACCAGCCTACAGAATCAAATGACCATTGAGAGTACAGAGGATCACATGACATCGCGCTGATAGGGATGCTAGGCTTGAACTCTCAAATGTAAGCCATCTCATTTCGTTGAAAACGTTGTTATCCTGTGAGGATCATGTCAAACTGATACAAGTTCATGTGAACTTAGCAGTAGATGTTAAATAAACTCTGAGGATTTGCCTCTTAAACAACTCGAACAAAGTGTTTTTGCATTCTGCGCATGATTAGGATCAAGTGCGCTTCTACCGTGGAAATACTAAATGTTGAGCGATGTTGTCTTCCTCATTTCCTAAGGGCAAAAGTTAGATTATTTAAAAAAATGTACCACAGAAAAATTTTGCATCCTTGTTACGGACCGGGTTTAATCTACCTGTCTGTGACTTTATTTGTTACAGTGTCCTTTAATTCTTATGCTATATGAATGCAATTCACCACAGTATGTAACTAACAAGACACAGAAATGTCGCTGGGAACTACAAAAAGGTTCCGTGACTCTTCTCTTTCCATAATGTTTGGTAACCGAATTACCGATTACTTAATTACGGAGTGCTCATTGTGGAGATAGTTGAGGATAACCTCTAAATGAAGGACCTGCACACCAATCCTGCAAAAGAAAGTAACGAAAATCAGCATGACTGAGTTAACAACAAGCATAGTTTGTACGACCGGACAACGCAAAGACGGGTGGTTGTTCCTTCCTTGAAAGTATCTTATTTAGTAGCCTACACTAACCGGCCGGCGCCTTTGGCCGTAAATTCTCTCAGGGAAAATCGTTGGTTAACATGAGGTTCAATGTGTTTGTGTGAATTTGATTATTTTGTAATCTGTGACTGCGTATGTGCACAAACATTATCGGACACACTAGTAAAGTTGAGCCACACTTTTATAATGTTGAAACCAATATAGGATCAAGTAAACCGGTACACTTCTTTAGCACAACACCAGTATTTGGCAACCATCTCAGCAGAACCGCTAATATGTACAGGCAGGTGAGGACAGTCACATCACAACAGTCCTCGGAGGAAGTAGAATGCAAACGGATATGCGACACAGAAGTTCGATCGGCCGCGATCCCATCTCATGAGCGGTTGTCGTGTTAAGTTGATATTACTACCAGCCTCCCAAATTACATCGGTCTACTCAAGTCCCACGTTTCCCACCTATCACGAAAATCCACGTGAAAACTTTATTTTCATGTTGCCATTGATAGGCCTTTGACCTCCCTCGATATATCCGCTTCCTACATAATGTATTCACCCTCCTTCTCCTTCGTCTCGCTTAGTGCCATTAAAGTGGTACATAACCCAATTCATTTTACGACCGCTCTTCCATTCCTGAGCGTCTAGACATACCGGCTTTATTTTCTTCAAATTTTTGGCGGACTAACCTGTTGCGAATTATTTGCTAAAAAACCAACGACAGACTACCTTAATAAACATTTGAACCAAATGGCGCTTTCACAGAATGAGAGGCTTATTCATCAGTTGTCATACATTTTTAATACCTGTGTTAAATAGTGAATAGAAAAACTTAGTAAACAGTTGGTTTATGTGACCACAAACAAAGCAGTGACCAGTTGTTTCATCCCAATCGGACCACGTCAACATTGGACACACTAAGGTGTCACGATCAAGATTTGCACGTATCAGTCACTATGATATTCAAGTCACTTTAAACACTTGACTAATGGGTCACCGTCAACAAGGTTGCAGGAAGGTGTGGATCACCAACATCAACAGTCTCAATTAAAGTTCCTCCAGATAAAATTCGTCCAGCCCTTCTGATCTTTACTCACAAGTAGTAAATCTGATTCCCCGACACATACAGTATTGATGTGCTCCAAATATACCAAAACAGCCGTCAATCACCTCGTTAGTGGTAGCTAGCAACAAACAGTAGAAGACCCCTCATTCAACCGCCGCTGAAAGCGTGCTGGGTACTGGGAAATGTTGAAGACAGTTGGTTTCATTTACAACGATCGGAGGGGTAAGCAACTGCTTCACTCTGGTTAGGTCTCATCAACTCTATGCGTGCCGGTCAACCGAACGCACGACCTGTGAATAATCAGCCGATTGTGGTCCAAACCTTCATCCATCAGACAACGGGGTAGAGGCATGTAGAGTAGTATGTACGCCATTTGCAAGCAGCAACTTTTCAGTAAGTTTAAAGTACTTGAGAGCACCCAACGAATGCGTGTTGTAGTAAACGCAGAAATGACATAAATGCCACAGCAACATAAAAAAATTAGTCAAACCTGCAGATGTAGATAGAAGTGTGAAATGTTGACACCAAAAGAACAATCGTGAAGTGTCAGTCGTCACTTCTGCTAGATCGTGAACCACCTCTCGTATCCTTGAATATTTTTAAATCAATTGTTATTCGTAACAATGCTTGGTGTTTAAAACGTAAGCACCTCGGACGAAAAGTTTCGGGGACAAAACAAACGACTCCTTTTTAATGAAACGTATCGCCCCTTGCACTGAGTTTAGCCAGTCAAACGATCGCACAATTGGTCGGGAAAACAGTAACCATGAACTAGAAATCTTCGTGATACTGTCTGTAAGAGCATGCTGTTGTGAGTATATATACGGTGGATCGGTTGCACTGATGTGCGTATTGGATTGATGATTTGCTGTGTAAAAATGTACATTGTTTATCTTCCAGGAAAATTGTGGTTTTGGAGTAAAATAATGTGTGTACAACGATTACGTTCAGCCTACCAAACATTGACACTCCCGGTAATGAGTGATATACACAATTAAAAGGGATTCAGTCAGTTATTAAAAGTTTTCGGATTAAATGATTGCCTTGAATATCGTTTGCCACGTGGTTTTAGCCACCCGAGAGCCTGTCTTGTTTGTACCGCCGTTCACAACGCTCACAACATGCCACAGTTTGACCGATTTTTCGCCGGTTAAGCCTGACAAATCTGTATGCATAAAAGAAGCAGATTAGGTTGGTAACGTTAAATCACGGAAACTTGGAACAGTGGTTCTACTGAATTCTCTTGCAAGCAACCGTATTCAAAGTCACAACATGCAGTAAACAGAGTATTCAGATGTATCTGTAGGCAGAATTAGATAGCAGTTTAACGGGATCTGCAGCGCGCCTAAGAATGCAATTCATAGTATACCGAAGAGAAAATACTTCCGCCATCCATACAGATATGTGACAGATAATGCAAACTGATCAGCATCCAAGAAGTGGCTGCCAGTAGGAAATAATGGAGCCAAACAAACATATTATCAGTAGCTCGTGATTTAAAATTGGAGTAGTTAAACCACCTAGTAAAGTGTTTCCTTTCTACGGTGCTGTGAGGAATGAGAGCGTCGAAATACTGTTTGTTGTCTTCACTAGTTAGTTTCAGAGCGAGCACCGAATTTTACGAAACATGTGAAATGAGAATATCTTCTGTTTCTGCACGTAATTCATGTTGGTATCATGTTTAATCGTTTGCATCAATAGTGTTGTTAATATCAACCGTCCTCAGTTTGCTTCTAGCTGTTTCACAAGCCTACAATTTTTGGTGAAATTCAGCAGACAACCGAACAGATGGATCTTGATTCTATTAGGAGGTGTGAGTTTAGTTATGACAAGGAGTGGGTTACTGCAGGTTGTGCTGGAAAGATCACGTCATATGTGGTTTATTTTCGAAGAGCACACGATGCACTTTTCCTTCACATACAGTACAATCGGTGACTAGAAAAATGCGTCAGAACAATAAAAGCGGCATTATTCAAATAAACCAGCTGTCAAATACGCAACAGTGCACGATATACACCGATAACCAAGTGATTTGCCTCTTCGGTCCCAGTGACAGCCAGACAACATCAAAGTCACAATCCGAAAATGTTCTGTTGGACATAACGTAAAAGGGAAATAAATAATGTTCGATAAAAAACGTCAGTGGCTGTCCAGTAACACTGCTGCGCTAGAGAAGTCAAGGCTTACACATCTGGTTCGTGAACTACCCTTTCACGCTGAGACGTGCATGAATGAAGGCAACAAGTAACATCAATTTCCTTGCGTACAGATGACAAATATTTCGAACAACCGAAACGGTCAGGCAGCAACCAGCAACTGTATACATGGACTGAGTGGGAGGCGTGCGATTCAGATAGAGCAGAAGAGAGTGAGGAGGGGAGAACAGGTGACTTTCTGGAACAAAGGACTATCCAAAACGGAATGAGCATTTTTATGATGAATCACTAACACGATCCGAACAAGTATATCCTAAGGAAACGATTACACTATGTTACTCGTGAATAGCCTGATCGATGCACTGAGTGAGACACTGATGCAGTCTATTGAAAATAAACCAAAAATCCGTGGAGTGTAGTCGGGTAATAAATAGTGCGTTCTATGGGTGAACTTGCCACTGGCAACTGTACTTCCCCGGGATTATTGTGGTGGGTATGTTCTCAACACATACACCACCAATGCAGGACTTACGATTAGACTATCTCAATACTTGAGTTATTCCTCAAATGTTTTGGACGGTGAAGGTCATTACTATTAGTGAAAAGTTACAACATGGAGTCGCAAAACGGGCTAAAACTACGTTTTCTACCCCATCCTGATAGGCTGCACAAACTGGGGGAAGTTCCCAATGCATTTGCGCCATATCACAGGAGACTTGATTTCACCATATAGAATGCTCTGTCAACGTTTATTTCGCTTAAAATATGTCACTGACTAGTGAAAATAACCACCTCAGTGTAAAACGTGCTTGGGTGTGTGTTACTGTTAACAGCATTTGGTGAACAACTTGGCCGTCTAAAAGTGGCAGGTCACCAGCTCGCTTGCAGTGAAAACCAAAATACCCCAATGTTTGAAGACGCTACTTAGCTGACTCGCTCATATCTAACTCACATGCCCCAGACCCTCGTTTATCAGGTCAGACATTTGCTTGTTCGTTAACACTTACACATGTAGGTGATTAAGGTTTAAATTTTCATGATAGTTTTACTAAGTCAGTTTGACAGGAGTGTACTGTTTCATGTGGAATATTTAACATCCACTGCTAAATTTTAATTCATTATACAGAAGGGTCAGTATATTCCTCTCGCCTTAGATTTTTATAAGTTCAGATCACGCTAAAGAATGTTCTCTGATTTCAGTTTGCGGCAGGTGAAAATCTCAAGCTACACTACCAATCGGTCAACCAACTTGTACCGGATGTGATATGCAGGTCAATGCTCACACGCCTGCTAGTTTCCGGGTGTGCGCAGGACGTAGGCTATGAGGTTAGAGTCACGGGCTAAAATCAGCGTGCTATTAACGAAATCTTGACTGCCGCCCTGAGCAGTTCCCATAACCCAAGTGATTTGCTGGCAACAAGTCTTTACTTCTGACAGCAAAATGTTTCTTCCACCAAAATTTGTCTGAAAGTTAAATTTAATTTTGGGCTGATTTGTCCAGAAGTCATTGAGAAGGGATTACTACTTCACACTGTTTCCGTCAACCCACTTGCAACGACGTGGCGCAGTAATCAAAGCATGACTGAACTTGTGATCTCGGCCGTGGCAAGGATATGCATTACCGACGAGGTCTGAGGCCGAAACTCGTACCTAATGATTTTTCGGAAGGGGTTAATTGGAAGACCTGTGGGAATATGCAGGTACGATCAGCTGAGCAATGTTCAGTTTGTATTGATTATACACTACCTTTAACTGAGTTGATTTTCATTCCATTCAAAACGACAAACAGTAAAACAAGTTATGTCGTGCACTTTCGTGGTTCTAGTATGGAGCGTCTGCTTCCAGTTTGTGAGTCAAGATTATTTGGGACGGTAACACATAACACAACACACAGTAATTCTTATTGGATTTTTTTCACACCACATAATACTTTTTAAAAATTTTGTTTCAACCTATTCTTTCAAGGATAAAGCTCCGATATGGCAACATTCGACTGTGGTCTTCATTTCTAGTCCCGTCTTCTGGATGATGAAATTGGATAAGCTCACTGGAAGTTGCTGTTGCCGTTAAAAATCTCCAAATTCTTCTTTTGAAGTCTACATAAGAACTTATAAATCACCCTATCTATTCAATGTATACGCCTGGGGTTATTTTGGCTAGCTCACTCATTTTGTTAGCACGTGCATGGTGTAAGATTTAATAGATGTCCGGTTTTCCTTCAGGTAGCCCTAGCAGCCGGTTGTTAGAACTTGGTCATTAGAAAAAAATTGTTTTTGAGCTGAAACTGTGTTCAGGATAGTGTTTTTAGTAAAAGATCTGACGTGTGGACTGTTGAACAATTAGATGCTATTTGACGTGAAATCAGTCGGATAGTGGTTAACATGGTCTCGTTAAGGAAGCGTCAAGTAGAGTTCACACATTTCGTTACAAGGATGTACGTTGATAACAAGCTTGAACAAACCCGGAAACCGTATCCAGTATTTTAGTTTTAGAGGTGTTCTGTCAAGTGGGTTTAATTGAAACACTGAGCTTAAGCGCATCGTAACACCGTCACTATATGATAGATACAAGCATTGGTTCAGTGCTCACACTTACGGTTTCAAACCGAATTTATTGATAGCGTGATATTCTGAATATTTTTGCAGAGTGAAACCTAAATCATTTCTTAACAAGTGCCTCTGGTTACCACTTCTTGATTGCGTGATGGAGCATGGTTGTTGTGTTTAAGATTTACTTTGAAATACCCAACCACTGGTTAAATACTTTTCTGCGGCTCACACCGGTGACTGACCTGCTTGAACTAGTTCGCGAAAAACAGTACAACATGCGTCAAAACTTTACACAATCCGTTCAAAACATGATGAGATTTACATAACGATTTTCCGTTTCCATCAGGATGCATCTTTCTTTTTATACAAAACCTAAGAACGTGATTGGTGTGCACCTTATCCTAGTAACTTTAATCTGTGTGTACGTATCTGTAGGTATAGTTACATGAAATAGGCTTCAATTCGATGGAAGCTTCGCTAACAAAAAATAATCCTATATGAAGTGATCCACATGTAGATAATTTTCCATGTGTTGCCATGGTAACAGAGTGAGAAAGTATCATGGATTCGACCAGCAAAAATAAACGATTGTACAATTATCTCGCATTACAGATTTTGCATAGGATTAGCATACTCAGATGACATTCCTACTAAACCATCTTGTAAAAGTTGGTAGCAGAAACTACACAATCGGTCATTGCTACGCGGTCAGAGACAACACTGCTCGGATTAGAACTGTCGAATGAACCATTGACCATTGGGCTTCAGAATGTTTTATCCGAACTTCTGCTAACACCTAGTTATTTGTAACGGTAGATGTTCTGTAAAAAATGGATTACCGTAACGGAAAAAATTTGTGGTATGAAAGTGTATTACGATGCACAGGGTATGTATACAGTGACAAAAGACGTGTCGCGTGCACTTACATCGACCGGTGTTTACAGTTTTGGTTTCAAACAATTTATCTTATTGAAATTCGGACTGAGTAGTTTGACGTAAAGAATGAACGTATGTTGAGTAGGTTAGATAATGGTGTTGATAGTCGCATTTCGTTCTCCATGTTCGATGCTTCTGATTATCAATCAGCTTATGTTTTTGACAAGGTGTTAAGATGTTACTTCCGTTTCCGAGCCAAATTAAGACTGGCTGCCGGAGTAGCTAGTTTGACGTGACTTTCTGCGCAACTTGTACTTCTCATGGACGAACGGAATGCATGGAGTCAAAGCAATGAGTTTCCGTTTGAACTGTCGAAATTCTTCAGACGTTGAAAGTAGACAGGACATTGTTCTGTTAAAATATAGGCTGAAGCAAATTCCATGTTATCGTCTAAAAAGATATGCTACGTTCAGCAGTAGTAATTAGCACTATGCAGTCTGAATGCGTAGAATCAAACTGCACAATCAGGTCACTGACTCTGGATAGAACAAGTAAAAATATATCCAGATTAATACAAGTGAAGCGAACGGTGCAATGGCAAGAATAACTGTTCAGAAGCTCGAACTCACAACCCGTAACAGCCGTTTTACGAAAACGAAAAAAACAGTGTTTGCACAACATTAGTTGTTTCTATACCTATATGCCAGTGGCTGAAATACCAAGCTGTGTGTCCACTACAATCTCTTCGTGTATTGAATATTTTAATTGCCAAAGAAACACTGTCAGATTCATTGCGCTTAATGTATTCAGAATTGACACAATGTGGTATTCCCTGAACTCTGTCTTGTTAACCGTACACCGCCCCCATTTGTTCGTTTGTATCAACACATTATCGACTGTCACCTGCTAGGGGTGAATTTTTTTTTATACATAAATTTCGCCTGTTTGGGTTTGGTGGCGCCCAGTTGTCGGTAAACCCAAACGGAGCAACTTGAACAGATCAGACCAAAGTTGAAAAGGGACAATGGATAACCAATCGGACGGGATTCCAAAACGAAGAGATGGCTCACTCAGTCAGTCTACGACCACTCAGATTCCAGGTCAAAGTGCGACCGCAACAGGGACTCAAGGACTGCAGGAAATATCCAATCGGTCATCGGGTCAAAGTTCATCTGCATCAAAATCAACCAATGGTAAGCCAGGCCAAAGGTCAACTACAACAGAAAGCAACCAACCGGAATCTGACCACAAGGTCAACTCACTGTGTTAGATAAGAACAGGCATCCATTGAACTTCATCAAACTCAACGCCCCAAACTATATGCCGGAACACTTACGCACTGATAATGCCACCTCGGTTGGTGATGTAACGTTTGCAACCTAAGTGTCAAGCCCGGCGAACATACCAATGCAATGCTCCTTTCCGGAAAAATTTCACAAAGTATACGCTTCTGACTGGGAAATACTTTTGAGAGGCATGAAATTCTCCAAATGGCATCTAAAGTGCTCCAGTGATGATTTATTGTTGAGGTGGAGTAAGCGTTCATATTCGTACTGATTAGACCGTTGCGTGTGTCAAGGGCACTTGGGAGAGGACATCTCTATCTTTTTCTCAATAAGATAGCTTAAAGTTACTTAAAAACGGTGAGAACGGTGAGTAATTTTATCGTGACACCATACTGATCGATTTCCGTCAATGCTGAAATTGGTCGGTGAAACAAGAATGAGTACATCCCAAAATAATTTTCATAAACTCATCTGAAGTGTCTACCAGTGATTTGCGTCAGACGTTAAGAAATATATATCACTGTAACGGAAACTTTGTGAAAGGAAGTTTTTGAAGAAGAAAATGAACTCAGTTGAGCATTAACCACAGTCAGTAAGCAGTGGTTCCAGGTGTTGCGGCTACATGGAAAACCATATATTACGATGAATCTTAATTGTTGTAACGCGACAACAAACTACAAACAGTTGTTACTTGATGTGATACATTCTTCACGATTATCTGTGGTACTGTAAGACACTGAAACGGACTTAACAGAACCATTGCGTGTTTATTCTAACCTCTCCTGACTTAATTTCACTAAGATGCGTTGTGCCCGACGATATTCAAATGCTACGGGTCAGTTAAAAACTACCTGCGTTTTCACTAAGTATGTCTTGTTTAGTGGAGTACTATAATTCATTTTACAGGTGCGTTTAAATCTTCTTTGGGAGCTTCCAGGGCAGCGATGGCTGTATATTCTGTAACTACTCACAAGGTTTCAGCTGACAAAGGTGCGGCTGACACTAGAACGGTCTGTCACTGTTATGTTAGCACCTCAGTTCGTTTTCTTCGTAAGCCGGCTGTCACAAATTTGTCATACCACTGGCCTGTTTCTTGTGTGCGTCTATATTGACGAAAGTAAGTAGTAGCTGTGCTTGGATATGCATCTTCGTACAAAGCCTTGTAATGTTCATGAGAATGACACTCTGCAAAAACTTACGGGAACTACATTACTCATGAAATAACACGTGCAAAATGCTAAATGGCCTCATCGAACGGAAGTCGTGAAATCTTTTCCGAATCGGTAAAATTCGTGAACCATGTTCAACCGAATAATTGCTGCTGCTAGCTCGCCTGTCCCAAAAGGGTACGGTAATATGCTGAGTACTTGTACACTCTACTTTGCATGCATGCTGCAACTTTCAAACTAAAACAGCAACAACAACAACCGCATATTCCATATTGTTACGTTTACTGGCTATGCCAATGTGACGTGCCTTGAAACCGACATCCACTGGTTGAATAAGCTATTACGACGTGTTAAGTTACAATACGACCACTTCTTGACTGATATCAGACAACAAATGTTTATCAGTAGATGCTGTTTTGAACTCATTCCGAGATTCATTACATTAATATTTGTACCCGAATCTTCAACGGTCCTCCAATAGAGGCACTGCTACCAAATGAACAACCAAGACTGTGCTTAATTTCTCAGCAGGAATTCACCATACTGAACTTTGAATGGCCCATATGCTGTTCGTTCGGTAAGGAATGTTAAAGTTCTATCACTTTTGACAAGTTTTGGTAATATTAGAACAGGTCAGCTCTCATGACAATCAGGTCTACTCACCTTTTAATGATCAGTGCAAACTTTGATCAGCAGAAGAGATCTATCTGAATTGTCGTCGTCTTCCTGGGCCACTTAGTGGAATTATCACAACGGAATAGAGACTAAATGGAACAATACACGTGAGCGATCATGAAATTATCCGTGTATGATGATCCTGTTTTGGCTCACTGTGAGGCCGCCGGCGTGTTGGCGAACACGCTTGTCTTACAAACCCGAGAGCTGCAGTTCAGCCTCGGTCCAGACTAACATAAGTGCTAAGTGTTTCGTGAGTGCTGGCTAGCTTTTTCTTGTTCTAGTTCAAGTAACCAGAATAATCACACCGGAAAATCATAGAAAGAAGTTCTATAACTCAGGGTACGAAAATGTGCGCTTCTTATTCAGTCTTTGTTTACGAGTGTACCGGCAAGTTTCAGCTAATAAACCGTATTTCAGTTGTAGTTCAACTAGACAGCCACAAGACAAGATGTTTGTAGATCTGTTTATTATCAAAGCTGACATGCGGTCAACCGACTGTTGTCAAGGTTGTCAGACTGGCTTAAGCCAGGAAACTTGAGTGTGTGGATGAAAGTCCACGTAGTACACCAACTAGAAACTAGTGCCAACTTAAAATCCCTAATCGTTTAGATTGGTTTTTACTGAATGACAAAACGATACACAATCGTGCACTTTCAAAGTAGGTCAATCAACATAAGCACAACAACCGTAATTGTATTTCAGCATTTTCGGGAAGCCTGAAAAAAATCCCAAGGTATGATCAGACATCAAATTCGCATCAAGATGAGCAGTTTCACAGAACCACTTAAACAAGTTGTTGAGAAACTTTTGTCCCAAATCTAAAGAAATATCCTCGTTCCTCGCACTTGAATGGTAACCACAGACTATCCTGTTACCTTCCTGTTTAAACTAAACGATTTTTTCAACTCAACCGTAAAAATCAATAACACATTGTGTAACCGTGAATTTTTGAACGCAACATTTAAATTCCCACTTGTGTGTGTGAGAAAATCCGAGCGTAATTTTCTACAATTAGTTAGCGGGGTGCATTTATTTTGGGCAAATCAACTAGATGGTGGTGTCCGTTCCGACGCAAATAAGGTATTGACTATACATTGCCAGGTTGCCTTAGTGTGATTAGATACGTATCCAGTGAAAAACAATGCAATTTATCAGGCGTGAAATGCGCCTAACCTATATCAACCTATTACCTCATTGCTTACCACTAACAGATGTGTTACTCGCTAAGCTGAATAAGGTTTTGATTACAGTTTAACTGAATCACTGTAACCGTGGGAAGATGGATTGCAGTTTACAGGGCAGTAAATTCCAAGTATTGGAACCGTCTGAGCGGTGCCATCGGTCGAATGTTTCTGAACATCGTAATATGAAAATTCGGTTGTGTCTAACACAAACAAGTACTCCAGTGTTTAACACTTTTGCTCCATAGGACCATGAGTCACAGTTCAGATCCCGATTAGTGGTATGGATATACCCCACTAGCAAGGTCTATTAGGAGCGAAACTCAAGTCTGATATTGTTATTCATAACGACTCGGCTGAAAAAGTCTTATAACGGAAAAAAATTTGGGTAGGTGAATGTCATGTTCATCCCATGCCAATCGAACCCCCGACTACTTATCAGAGAATAGAGTGACTGAAAGTCATTTAGTGGAAATAATTATTCAGCCAGTTTTGCCTTAATAATCGGCATTTGTTCTGTTTTATCTGTTCTGATCACGAGGACAAGTAGTTGTCCTTTTATGGTTTATGTTTTTTAATTCACTTTGCCTTTGTTAAAGAGTGTGAACAGTGTTCATTGCTGAGCTTTCGCATTATTGACAAGACCAGCCTATGAGTTAAGCCTGCGGATACACATCGGGCCTTGCTAATCCATATACAACATGGTTGAACCCCTACCCTATGCACAATCAATCCTGTAGACGCATGGTTGGACAAGTTGGACAGAATGACTTTCAGCGCTCAACCGTAACACAGAAAACTTGTACGTTGTATGCGGACAGTTTGGTCCTCACACAAATTTGTTGTACTTTTACAGCTGTGCATTGATGGGAGAACAAACCACCCACGGAGACTTAAGTAACATGAGTGTAATGTTATCATGAGTTACGTGAATTCTGATGAATGCCAGCCATCCACCAACACATCGAAACACTTTATACCCAGTGTATGAACCTCTTTTGTTCACTTTACTCAACACATTTTTGTCGTGATCGGCAAGTGGACTGACATCGCCCAAACATATGGTAATCGATTTAAATGGGGAAAACACTGATGAATCGCTAATTTAGTTCATGATTTTGGATTTACTGGTTGCATGCGGAGGGTCTGGGGGGAAGTGTTCGTTGGTAGCGTCAGTATCCATGCGAAACACGTTAGGTCGTCTCACAGATGAGATGCTGTCTGGTCAGATAAAAAGAATGAACTGATCTTAGCTGTTCCCATGTTAACGGCTCGCGCAGAAAAAGTTACTATGACAACGCTTACTTTTGAAGTTCGTCTGCAGAATGACGGAGTACTTCAAGGTGATAAGAAAACAGTTCACTAGTAATTATCTTGAGTGTATTCATGACGTCCACCAGTACGCTTTCATTCTTGATCTGCTGGTTTATTCGTTGTCAGTCCAGCATAAAATTCTTGGTATAAGCTAGCCTTAGTGATCACACCGTGTAACATATCAACAATGTGAAGAAACAAGCAAACAGTTTTTTTCAGCGAGACTGGATCAACCCGATACTGAAAAATGATAAACTACACACCGCCCATTTTTACAGTATGCCCATTCGGATGAGAAAATGTTTATGGTTTGTCAGGTAACCTGTTGGGGACGACGGAAATGATCTAGACGAAATGTGACGACTATACATAAACGAGAATGAAAAATGGTCACCGAATAAATGACCGCCTTTTATCACGAGTCACATGAAGGATGGCAGCAGTATGCCTGTAGAAACAACGAATTGTTTTATTCACCGTGGGCGGGTTACCCCTTCAGCGGAAGTCCACAGAGTGTGATAAGTTTGAGCAACGGCAAACCATTCCACATACTCCGCACATATATTCTTTATTCGGATTCGGTCGCTGAAAACCAAGTGTGTTATCTTATGGAACCGAACACTGTTCAGACTGTAATGGATGATTTCAGAATTGTTAACAGTTCAAACGTAACCCAGCATTTTTGTTGGTTAGGTACACACGGATTGCGTCATTTATGTCCTCTTTGGTCTACCTCAGTTACCAAAGCCAAGGGATGCCTGGCTTTGGAAGTGACTTCCAGCTGTACCATTTACAGTTTCATCCCCGAGTAGCGTATTTCTCGTAAAGGCGAGGCATCGTGTGGCCAGAGACTGTTTCATAAATACCAAAGAATTGGTGGGTGTGACGTTCATATACCCGGGAGGCAAGACCGTGAGACAGTCCGCTGACACACAGTACGGAGGGTGGTACAGAATTCATCGGCCAGCTTATGTCGTAAGTGACATTAAGGTTCCATATGGTGCTAATTTTCTGCTGTCCGTTGGCATTATACTTTCCAAACGCTTTTCAGCTTACAGTTTCTCTTAGTACACTTTCCCGGTTTCGTTTAGAATGACTTCACTGCGCTTCAGGAAACTGTAACATTTCAGCTTCCAATGAGTTTTGACGTCCCAGAAGACCACACCTTGGATACTCCGTAGGAACGCGTTGAGTGTTCGCGAAATGGACTGTTTATCGTAACTTGTGATCAGATATCGGACATCGTGTTCTGGAGGGAATGAAGGCCCGCTGAAGATGAATCTTGATCGAACAAATTTCTGGAACAACCTCCGTCGGACCCATCAGTCTTATGAGAGATGAAACGAAGTAAGCCTGGGAGAATGCGTGTGTGTGTGTGTGCAAGAGATAGTCTTCGGGTTTACACCGGGTATGTGGTGTGTGGGTGGAACCGCAAGTGGTGCGATGCAAGCCGATCACGGTGATGGTTAGGCGCAGGTGTCCTTTGGTTCCGGTCACCGTGACAAGTTAATCAGAATCGTAAAAATGTGAGCGTGTGCAAGGTATCTGCCTTCTGGGCAGCCGGAATTTTTGCAATGGAGATGAGACAGAACCAATTTTTCGAAGCGACTCTCGAGCTGGTTTTGGCAGACTGGGATGCTTTCAACCACGGATAAATTATTGAAAATTCCACTAGCATTTATCACTACTAGTGTGAAATAAAGGACCAATCCAAGCAGTGGAAACATAACTACTGTTTTCAGCCCAACACATTCAGAGTTCATCTTGGTTGTACTAAATTATTGTCGCCGTTTCCTATCAAGTGGAGTATGTAGTATTAACGAACTGAATGACCCGAAAGTGAAGTGTACTGGAATGACTAAATATCTGGTTCACTGAAAGAGACAAAATACACGTTTGTCCACTATTGTCTCCAGATTGGAATCGGTTAGATTTACCTGCTTGGTCCTGTCTGAAATTTGTAGCAAATCAGTTTACAGGAAGTTCCCTACACTATACGCTGCCCGTTAACTTTTCAGCTAGTTTTGGAATATTTATGTGATAAAATCGAGGTTCACAGTCAGGTTGGTTATAAACTATGAGAAGTCCGTTATCAAATTTCATTTGAATCCAGTCGTTACATTGGTTCCAGTCTTTCGCCCATCAGCCACCGAGATTAAAACATATCACACAGTAAGCCAACGTTACTGTTCGGTCCACCGATTTGCGAATCATAAGAGATCTAAAATCCTTGCTTTGCCAGACGATCATCTGAATTAGGCAAGCTATACACAAACTGTAGATCTTTGTTACTAGCAAGTTAGGAATAGAAGGCGTTTTCCATCTACATTCTTTCCTTCATAAATAGCTGACTAAGCCATTCCTCTAAATCCGGCGGCTACTCCTCCTTTAATCTGGCAAAATCTAAGTGTTCGTGTCTTGAGTTTCCGTGACAGTTTTCCTGGCTCAAGTCTGAACATTGTCATCTGTTTATGTGGATTTCAGGAGCTTCTTCATCAGGCTTGTTCAACACTCATGATCTCCAAAAAAAAATCGTTTACGATTATGGAAACTCGCAACACAAAGTAATGATTGAAAGGTGTTGAGTAACGGCCTGAGCGATAGAAGTGAATGGCACGTTAAGTAAAAATTGATTGAGATTAGACGTTTTATTTCAGACTGTAAACTGATATGAATATCATACTAAACCTTTTGGAACAGTCATCCTGAAGCGGGAAGGTAAGTAACCATTAGGAAGTAGATTAGATAGAAGTGAATGTACGTTATTGATGACTGTCGTAATCATTAAAGAAGCTAGGCAAGGAAATGTAGAACGACAACCGCGAAGGAATTGCATGTGCTAGGGTAAATGCTGATGAAATTTTTCCAGGATAATGAGAGGTACCGTTTTATCGCAGAAACTGAAGGGATGTACAGACCAAGCTAGCCAAAAGCAGAAGGGTAGAATGTCAATAGGTTCGTTCGTCTGAGAGGAGCTAGGCTGATTGTAATATAATCACTATGGAGGCGGGTAAAGGCTTATCAGATACAGTGTTCACAGAATATCAGCAGCCATCATCAGGATGACAATCAAGCAGTTGTGTACAACCTGGATGCCTGTTCCATAAGATACAGTACTGTTGTTACCTTAAAAGATGACTACTTTTAAACAACACTTTCCTGCAAGATAGCTACTGGGTAGGTCACTCAGTAGAAAACTATGCAACTAGTAGGGTAAAAATGTTAATCAACTTCAAGCAAGATATGTGTTTCATTTCATGACGCCCCCTAAGGAGTAAGATATCGTACAGAAATCTAACCAAACGCTAAACCGATCTGGTTTGCAGTCGTGTGTTTCTTTTGAAAATCGTACCTAAAAATTTACCGTCGGAATTCATAACTACCCCTGTATTACTTCATCCGATCACTCTTGTAGGATGTTCTGGTTTAAGTGATACACAGGAAAATGTCATAAGGTGTATGCATACATCATTCCCCGTCGGCAACCAGTCCGACAGAGTTCACTCAAGCTATTAACAGGAAGACACCATTTATACATAAAATGGACACCACCAATTCATGATCGGAAATTCCATATTCAGACAGATCTACCAGAAAATTCTTTCCGAGGATGAACTTGAGGTTCTAAACTCGCTCACGTTGTGACTGCTTGATAATAACTATTTTTACTAAGAATGGAATTTCAACTCGAGTCCACGTTTCCCTTTTCTCGTTGGTCTCACTTTGGACATGGCCTAATTATAATGTGTAAACCCTGAACAAACTTGACATATTAATACTGCGTGGGTTAGCAGAGCATTTCCGAGGGAGACGCAATGGTTGTACTGTTGACTCCAATCAATTGTCCGACCATTAGAATGATAGGAAAGTTAGCTTAGTGTCAGATAAAATCCTGACCATTAATCAGCTTTTATAATGGTTCTTCAGAACGCGCACAACCTATCCAAAAACTATAAGAGACCGTAAGCGAACGGACGCCGATCTGCCCAGCACTACATTAAGCGGCCGATGGCTCCTCGTTCACCGTGACTCAAGAGTTATAACGACTGTCTGAACAACACAGAGTATACAGTTCAAGGTCTTTACTTCGCTTAGGATCTTCTTTCTATTAATTATTTTTATGTGCAATTCACTGCAAACACACGGATTCACAAATGCAGAAAACAGGCATTTAGTGTAAGTTTTCTGGTGGCATCACTGAGTAATTACGAACGTTCGGCTGTTGCTCATAATAAGGAAATATTTTGCATCATTGAGTGGAGAACCTGCAGAGGTTTAAATTCACTTCAAAGGATTCAACGAAATTGTTAATTTAACTCGTTTATAAAATTAGCTGACTGGAGAAAAACACGTGGAACCGACCGAAGGCTGTTCCACTTCGTTCCATACATGGGTTACATCGGGAACACAGCCGTTCTCACGGTTCATTTAACACGCTAGGAAGATGCAAATTTTCGACATGGAATATATGATTTTTGCAATTCCCTTTACTAATAACTCTCACGCGATATTCACTAACCAGGCCTAATTGGGTTATGCTCTTGCAAACTTTTCCGTTAATTCACTTGGTACAATCAGGCGTCATATTCATTAGGGCCTATGAACAAAGTGTATGGGAGAGAAAGAAAACGCAGCCGAAGTTCGCACTAAATAACTGTTTGTTTACTTGGAGTTTGATTAAAAAAATATACGGAAACATTGATGTGAATCATGATTAAAAATTTTTATGCGCTTTAGAAAACAGCTCTTTGTAGAACACAGCATTTGATTTTAGAAGATTTCAAAAGTGAACGATACGGAAATGAAATGTCCATTCCACAATCGAAATCTTGATTCATTAGCTGCATTATTATGTACATACATTCAACTTTCCTTCATGAGCCACGTGTTTCGTCTACAGACCAACTGTGTTTCCTCCATTAACCGCAACAACCTACAACTTCCTAAGAGTCTCGCACAATAAAACACCCCATCACTAACATAGTACTTGTTAGGTAAACCAATGATGAGGCAGTGTTACTCCAAAGCTTACGTTTAGCCATTCTCCCACGTCGGTAACCAAAACTGATTTAATGGAGTTATTCTGATTCGGGTGGAAAAAGACACCTGAAGGTCAACGGACGGACAAATCTAAGGACAAGACTTCAGCAAGCGACCGGAAAACAGCGGAAAGACAATTTTGTTTGCCGTCGGTGCAGGCGTATTCGATCTTCGACATCCATTGACGGTTCTGCAGGCTTTAGTGTCCGGTAAGCAGATCATGCTGATGATGCATTGAATCGAATGAACTGACTAGTGTCATGCACATTGTCTAAATCGGAATGATAGTTAAGAATACTAGAGATGCATCAGTCACCGCTAGCAATGACAACTTGCTTTTGTCACTCTTAGTAACTAGATGGTCGTTCATCGTGCGAAAACACAGTACACAGAATTTGGATGAAGACAAAGCAGTTTACTCTTGCGGCTGGGTGTTTTTAAATGACAGGGTCTTGCACATTTGAGTCTGTCTACATTTCCACTTAGCTAGCCAGAAACATTTCATTTTGCAATCTGGAATATGTAATTATTTATTGCTCCGGCTTAACCAGGGTTGAGCTAAAAGCTTGCAAGTTGTTGTCTCATTGGCAAATTTGTGGACGTGTTATCCATAGTGCCAGCTCACTGACATGGATTTAGATTATGTTGTGCACAATTCTGAGCTGTTGGGGTCAAGTTCCACAAAACCTGAGAGGGACTTAAGTCTGAGTAATGTATTTATTCTGAATTAACCTCTCGATTTCTGTTTTCTTTGCTCACCAACTGCGCGTTCCCGTTCGTATGATGATTTTCAAATTCTCCCAACAACATTTCTCAATACTTCATAAACAGAACATTGTGAGTCCGTTTTGCAGTGCGTGTTGTTGATCAATGTTTTGTCCATTGTAAAAGTTCATCGTGAGGTCGTACCTTTTAATTCTTGGCAGCCACGCGAACTTTAATTTGTGACCATTCAAGCAAGATTGTTCACTTTTGGCTACCTGCAGCAAGTGAGGGGAGAACACCAAAAATATGTGACGCAAAATAGTGTGCATTATCAAATTAAGATATATCACTAACAGGGGAGTTGTAACTTCGCGTCAGAGATCTCAACGTAGAAAACTAAGGGGGAATTTGGACAGACACACTGCTAGCACTAAGGTGGTTAAACACAGCGCCATGATTCCATTAAATAAAACGAACAATGAATCTGCAGAGAAGTTCCAGTTATAAAACGGACAACATAGGAGATTAGAAAACAGATGTGAGTCAAAACTTGTGTAATAACAAGGGTGATAAGATAAGGCTTCTTAGGCAATTGGGGGGCAGTGTATGACACGGAAATTGGTACAAGCTGCAGCAGACGCCAAGTTTCTATACGGCTGATGAGAGTAACAGAAAATCGTCTATTACGCCTACCATATATATTGTCGGTCACTTTCACTCTCACACACGAGTTTAGAAGATATTTGACATGAATTTTACGAACATCCGTTAGGACATATGCTACATGCTACTTGGAAGAAAAAATCAGGCTGATATGTATTTGTCTTGATAAAGTGTCTGATAGATTTGTTATCACATCGCTACTTACTGATATATTTGAAACAAGGCCTTAAAGCTGTCCGGAAAACTTGTGACAACTGAAGAGGAGAAGAGGTTTGATTAATCCGCCAGCCCTTGACCGGAATATCCGCAAAGGTTGCCGTAAACCACCCCGTTTACTATTTAGGCTTATATGTATCTGAAAACAGTCCCTTGCTAAGAACCTTTAATATTTCACGTTTCACTTAATACTTAAGTAGTCCTTTTTGAAAATTCTTGTTTTAATTTGACGAGCTTCTGCAAACTGATTGCTTTGTATCCTTTATAAACAAGTTAGAATGATCCTACTTCGGCAAACTGTAATTAAATCCAGTCAGACTTCCACGATAACCAACGAATTGAGGTCAAACCCATGTCGGCTAGTTCGGACAGTCTTCTGAAAACATCATCTGTTCAAGACCCACACCTTCCGCGGTTTATGTCAATATAATTCGTTCTTTGTTTCACAGGGCTACAACGTTTTGTGTACACAATAATAACCAGAAAGCGCGGCCGAAGTTGTAGTCATGGTTGTGACAAAGATAAGTGCTACTGATGAGCTGCAAAAGAGAGCTTCAGTACAGTTTTTCTTTCCGAAATGTGTCTGAAAAGTATTTAAATCGAAAGATTGCGACTGAATCTCTCGAGTTACTCATCAATGATAAGAAATCCGTAGGATACGTAGTAGGGATTGAGCGTAATAACGGTGGATAACTTAAATTTCCGAAGATGCTGTTGTGAACAATTTTATTCTGGTGATAAGAGTTCTCAGGCAGTGAGAAATCGCAATGTCCACTGCGTGCAAACGAAAGCTTTCGAGAGCTATCTGATGGGTTGTGGACAACGTTACGTATCGAAGTTGTTCGTCAAAGTGGGACGACATTTTGTGCACACCTGGCACATCGGAAAGATCAGTTAGAGGTTGTGGGAGCTCACGATTGAATAGACAGATGAAATATATCATTTTGTAGGTTTCTGTTTGGCACACCTTCTGAAAACTGAGGGAATATGTAAACAAATGAACGTCCGTTTTTGGTTATCTTCGTAGCGCACATAAAATCACTGGCGATTTACTCGATTTATATATGAAATTGAGATTGAGCCATACGGAATCTTTACGGTCGGGACATTTACAGGGATCAGATGAACACAGCGATGAAGTGCATGTTCATGTGGGTCTGGGCTGGTAGGCGGAACGGGCTGTCTGCATCTGGGAACGTTAATCGACTTACTGAGTGAATCGGGCTTAAATAGTCTACATACGGTTGGCCATGGGAGGCGTAAGGCATATGTGAATTAGTTTTTGGCACATAACTGATGATTGTGAAGCTTGGCTGCGATCGTCTCTGATGCCGGTTACAGTCTTACTTTGACAGAACGGAAGTGAGTGCCGTCCACTGCATAAGTGTTTCCCAATATCCCATCAGTTGTCAGTTAATGACCAATGTTGTTCGGTTCCGATCTGATCAGAAGCTGCTCCCGGATCATGTCCGCTAGTCACTGAGTGTTTTTTCAACATAGACTGCTTGACAGCAGCAAACTAGAGAGTAGATAAAAAGTGAAACGGAGTACAGAGATAAAATATATTTGGGATATGCCACTCCTGCTAGTTTGAACTTAAATAAATTCAAGCAACACGTCAAATTTATGCCACTGTACAGATCAATCGGTGACAGAACAACTCATTTGTTCCCTTGCTGTTAAACGTCAAATAAACGACAGTGTATTTTTTGCGGCTTTCGTTACCGATTGAATATATTACAATTTCGACTTTTTCACATCTACAAATTCTCTTGGATATCGATTCTGACCCGATATTTATCGGGCTTGTTGTGATTCATTGTCCAAAATACCTATTACCGATTAGGTGGTAAATGAAATTTCAATGAAGCAAAACTTACGAAACGTGAGCTGCCCCGTACATGCCTGGCTCCAAATGGCTGGTTTTTAACCAGGCTGGTATATTTTGTTGTTCATTGTTAAATCGAGAAGAGTACTTTTTTCTTCGTTCAGAGAAAAATGTACATTCTGATTTGTACGCTTGATTTCATTTCAGACACTCGTGCGCATCCGCAATGACCTTGATTAAACCACTTCGATCGTTTACATGTGGTTTACAGAGCATCTGTTCGCCCACCCTTTAACAGTATCAATTGGTACAGGTTGGCCGCATGTCTGATCTGAGCAAAGTACAGTCCCGCAAAAAGCGAGCGCACCACCACCCTATCAAACTGTATTTTTGCGGTTGCCATGATTGTTAGCATTTCTTTGTTACCGTATTCTAGTCATATATAGGAAATGAATGAATATCTTGTAATTTTTAGGCGCGAAGTCAATTACGGAAACCAGTGATGTGTAACTTTGAGCTGTCACAAATGTAAATCTAAAGTGGACCTCGAACTATTCTTCACTGCTAGGTCTTGATTAGATAATCTGCAACTGTGGGTCACGCACTCGGCATAGGTGATAAAGATAATTTGCAAAATGTTCAGAGAATTCAGCGAGGAGTTAGAACTGTACGAAAACGTTCGAGTGTATAAGTTATCAGAATTACACAGATCACGTTTGTTACTAGCGGTACCAAAACTTACTACACTTGAAGTAAACTGCAGGCATTTCTGAATCGAATTAATTTACATGCAACGACATCTGTTTCCCAATATACGCAAAAGGTTAATTCATGTTTGTCAAGTGATGAACAACTGAAACACCAACCCGTCGAATTGGTTGAATCAGTGTAACCGGGTTTCATTCGTATATGCACGGTTCTGGCACAAAAAGCAGACATCAAAGCGCAGCGTCAGTTAGCTCATCCACACCTGACATGACAAGGAAGTGAAACTGTTTGGCAAATCGCTGCTGGCCCACGTGTGTGATGGTTGAGCTTCCACCTGTCCAGAGTGAATGAAATGATGTATTTGTCGCGAGATTTCAGTTGGTTGCATAAATTCGACGCTTCGTTTATTCGGTCGAGCTTTCACTGGGGGCATCAGAATTCAATCCAGATCCGCATGCTTGCTATCAAGCACCAAACAGTCACGACCAGTTATAATGTAGAATATGTAATAAGTAGTCTTGATTTCGTTACAGAAAGTTTGATGGTAGAGTACGCCCATAGAGACTGAAGGGTGGGCGGCACAACGACCATTTGCTTGTCTACAAACCTCAATGTGGTGGTAAGTCACACCATACAGGTCTGCAACCTGCTCCACTGGAAGTTGGGAGTTGATCTTTCTGGATAACATCGAGAATGATTCGACTTAATTTCTTGACATGTGTGGGGCACATCTTCTTGGAACAACCCATGTCTGTCATCAGAAGGTCTACAGGTACTAGTAGATTATATCACAGCTGGAATGTATAACATTGCACTCATTGTTTCTCTCCTACACTAACCATTTGAAACGTATTGTCACATCTGAAGACACCACAGGCTATTATTAAACTCCACTCAAAGGGTAATGTGGGGATGTTTCTCAAATAGTGCCAGAACACGCGAACAAATTAAAACTCCGTCCAAATTTAATATACCATGAACCGCAATGGTTTGGGGGTATCCGTGTGCTTATGAAATATAGCAACGTTAATATCGTTTAGCGGCATGTAACACATACTCAGCTATTTAAAAATGACAGATGTATCAAACTACGCGCACTTTTTAATTAGATGTATGCCCAACCATTGGTCTGATACCTGAAAGAATGAAAAGTATATGCAGGAACTTTACTGTTTCTGATTGTGATATGATGTCTAATCTATTATCAAATAGCTACTAAACATAAAGGCTTTATACCGCACCTCATCGGCCGTGTTAACTCCATAATTTTCAGCTAACCACCAAGTTGTACATACCAGCTGGAAGATATTAGTTCAGTCGCAGTAAGCCAGATTTTGTGATCTCGAGGACCAGCCAAAAAATTCTATTGTTGAAAAGAATTTACGATATATGATGGAGGTTTATTGGGGACAGAATACACCACCCAATTGTGGTCAGGTTGGAATGAAATATCCGCCGTATGTTTTCAAGGATTTTATGCGTGACGAAAAACTCGCGCTCGAAACAATGATCAACGTTGCTGAATGGACGACAACCAGAATGGTGATTACGAATTCCAAGCAGTAAATTAATGCTGGAATGTCAACAGAATGCGTGTAGACGCATACGTAATCGGAGCAAAAAATTCCGCCAGCAGCGTGTGTATTGAAATTGTCTGTTCAATGTGGAACGACTCGTTCTCTCAGTATGGCCTATCAAGTGTGGCTCAGGCAGTTTACCTTTTTGGTAAAATTACAACGAAGGCCAACGATCTGAGCGTTTTTTGTTCTGTAACCAATGAAAAGAGTGGCCAGTGAACATTTTTGTCATAGTTATAAGCAACTAAAACAAAAATGTCAAATGAACGTTCCTCTCTGTAATCCTGACAACAGACGAGTATCCAGGTCTACTACTCTTGTTAATCGATACTCCAACAACAAACATGAAGTCTCCAGCATTACTCGAAGTGTAACTGAAACAGCGGTTTTTGGCCCTGTGAATTTCACTGAACACCCGTTGCTTTATTCGCAAAATTGAGGGCACTACAGCCCACAGCAAAATTGCGGTTTGTTATTTGAAATGACAGAAAAAATTTGTGCGAAACTTACTGAATGAAGTGAGCAGACAGAATAATGCGACATCTTTATGAATACGTTCTTGTACTGATATAAATACTTATTAAGATGTGCTGATATTCAGCCACTTCTCACCAATTCTAAGTTAGAGGTGGTGTTTAAATTGGTGAGCCACTAACAAATTGATTTTTCGTCTATGATTCCATTCAAAACGTTGACAAGCAGGGTATAAGCTGCATGAGTTAACTATTTGACGGTGATTTTATTGTCGTAACTAATAGTTACCTATTCCAACGAGAGTTACTGAACTTGGAAGGTCTACAGAATTCTGAATGAGGTATCGTAGTATCGGCTACTCAACGCACACTACCGAACTTTGGATCATTTCTATAACTGTTTGTAAATTTGAATATACCGAGAAGAGAGAAAATTGTGGGTATAGACCTTTCTTGTGGACTCTTCTCCATCAAGAATTAGTTTTGTAGAATGAAAATACACCGCGGTAGGGTATCGAATGAAAGTAAGAATTGTATGGGGTAGAACAGACTTTGCAGAAATTAATTGTGTGAAAGTTCAAGACTTTCAAATGGTAGTTTCCGTACATATGATTTTACAGCCAGATGACTAACCTTATTCATCCCGGCCGAACACAGAAAGCGCTGACGCAGTTCAGGTCGAGTTGTTGAATCGAAGTTAATTAGGTGACCTTTGTCCAATCTGTCTGAAAGTTATCCAAGCAGCAAATTTGCGTGGACATGAGATGACTCAGTCAGGCTGAACCGTCATATTTTGCAACAGTTTTGAAAAGTATTTCTCCTTTCTATGTGTTGATCGCCCAACGCTTGCGTTACCATCTAGGCAGCTCGCGTGTTAGAGGCTATTTGTTTAGCAAATTGGTCCTGTTGGCATTCTAGGTTTTTGTGTTTAGATTAAACCGCACAACTATAGCCTTGATGTGTCACCCAATTTTAGTCAGTTATGACTACTTTGAACATCTGTTCGATGCAAGAGAAGCTAATCAAATTATCGATCCGTTTGTCGTTTTATATCTGTCAGCTATTCGGTCCGGAGGCTGTGTTGTGAATTCCCATCGGTGACCACTATAAACAGCACATTCGACCTATATCAATTTTTACTGCAGTTAAGGCACTGGGAGAACTAAAAGAGTTAGAATGGCCGNATGGCCGTGTTGTTTACTTTCACCTACCACGGATCTCTACAATGATGAGGTGTGTAGACATGGTTATCCTTCGCTGCTGTTACCCTCATTCCTTTATCAGAGTAAGCACCTAGGCAAACTTAAAGCTGACACCAACC
>QNGE01007088.1:0-25675 GCA_008508345.1 Paragonimus westermani
AGCGCAGGCGTCCCTTGGCTTCGGTCACTGTGACAGGCTAATGCGTATCGGATGCCGCTAACCGTGGATCCTGTGCCTGTGCGTTGTTATCGCAATTTGTTGGTTGCTTCTTCGTCGATGTTGTTGCGATTATTTGTTTGTGTACCACCGCTTCCCTGCGGTACAGACTTTGGAGTCAGGGGATTTAGTTGAAGACATTAATCGCTCTCCTGTCTAGGTCTGGGCGCCCGAGCAGTATTCAAAGTCCCTACAAACCGTGAGCATACTACGCAAACTAAATGCCATTCTGCATCGGTCGTTGCGCAGCATAAACAGGGTTGCCCTGTCTGCTGTTTACGGCAGGGTGGATGGGCGAATATATGCTCCTAAAAAAACCCTCCTTCCGCTTCCCCAATGCCTCCTTCAGTACTAATCTTAGAACAGACAATGCTCACGCGAGTTTCAGTAACACAAAAACCAACCTGAGACACACCCGGAGACGCGAGACGCTCTCCGTTGGGACATGAAATGTGCGCACGCTGTTAGGTCGATGCAGCACCACAAGACAGCCAGAACGCCTAACAGCCCTGATCGCTATGAAACTGAGCCGCTACGGAATCGACGTTACAGCTTTGAGTAGGACAAGGCTTGAAAATCAAGGTTAACCCCGAGAAACAGATGATGGGTACAACTCCTACTGAATAGGTTACCCGGTAGACGGTGTTTGGGAGCATGGTGCCTGTTTCGCAGTCGCTGACTGCATCAACGCTTTAATGATAGGCGATCCACACGTCATCATCCCTCGAATCATGTTCATGCGCCTGTGATCCAGTTGAGGTAAGTGTGCCACATTTGTTAGTGTTTATGGCTCAACTATGTGTTCTCCTGATGATTTAAAGGGCCAGTTCTATGGTCAGCTATCCGTCATAGTCCGTTCTGCACCGATAAGTGACCGATTGTTCATTCTGAGTGAATTGACTGCTCGAGCTAGACGCGACTTGGTAGTCTGTCCGGGAGTCCTCTAGCACTACGGCATTGGGTCAGTTAGCGAGAACGGTGATCGTCTGTTATACTTGTGGGTTACTCATGGGTTGGCTATCACAAGCATCCGATTCCAGCTGGATGCAAGCGACATCAGGACGTGGACTCACTCACGAAGCGGAAATCATCATTTGCCTGATTACGTGATTGTGCGACAGCGTGACATTTGTGCAGTGTGTATCACGCAGGCGACGCGTGGCAGTGAATGTAGCACAGATCATAAGCTGATCAGGACCAAATTGTTTATCCACGTATGCAAGCCTGTTTATTGTATATCATCCGGACAGGGGCAGAAGTTGGATATCAAACGACTGGGGAATTCCAAGAGCAGGGCTGGTTTTCAATATGCAGTTGTCGTTCGTCTGCAAGACGCTTCTATGTGGCAACAGCTGGAAGACGGTGTTAAGGCATTGGTCACCGAGACGACCGGTAGCGAACGCCAGAATCTCGCGGACTGGTTCGAAGACAACATCGAGGTTGTCTCCAGCTTGGTACGAGAGAAGAATGTGGCGTTCGCCGCCTGCACAATAGACCCGCGCAATGAAGACACGAGAGCGACATTCCGGAATGTTCGCCATCAATTGGCCGAACGTGTTCTCGGAATCAAGGACGACTGGCGGAGGGACCGAGGTGGGCGGATGCGGGAGTACATCGATCGCCGGTAACACGATGAGTTCTACAATTCGCCTAAGGTGATCTTCGGCCTATCTATCCGGTCTACCAAAGCACTGGTTGACGTGGACACCGGCTGTTAATGCACCCAGCCAGAGGACATCATGAAAGTTTGGCGCAAGCACTCTGGTAGACTACTATGTCGTTCTGTTACGGTTAACTAGGTGACCGTGGACAGCCTGCTGCAACAGGCCATTAGATCTTCACCCGTTCTAGCCCCGGATTTGCTGGAGGTGCAAAGAACGATTAGACAATTGCACAATGGAGAAGGTGCAGGCAAAGATGGACTGCCAGGTGAAATTCTGAAGAATGGCGGACCGGCGTTGGTACGCGCTTTGCTCCGGCTGGTTCACTCCATGCCGCAAGATTTCAAGGACGCTCTGATAGCATCCTTGTTAAACGGTAAGGGTAGCAAACTGATGTCCCGACAGCTATCGGGGCATTGGTCTTCTGAGCTGCGTAAGTAAGATGCTTGCCAGAACCTTCCTGAACCGACGAATGGTCCCGAGGAGCAGTGTGAATTTCGGGCGAATTGGAGTGCAATAGACCCGGTGTTTGCTGCTCGACAGCTTCAGAAACAGTGTCAGGAACACTACCAGCCCCTGCACGTCCTCTTCGAGGACTTCACCAAGGCATTTGATTCCATAAGCCGCGAGACATTGTGGACGGTGATTGATAAGTTTAGACGTCCAGGTAGGTCCCTCAGTTTGATCAGATTATTGCATGTGTGCATGAAGTCGAAGGTACAATTATGTGGATGGAATTGTGATGGGTTTGACATTGTTACTAACGTGATGCGGGGTTGTGTCCTAGCCCCCGCCATATTTGGTTCACATATGACTCTCACGCTAACTGCTGCTCTTCAGAACTCGGCGGAAGATGATGTTGAGGTTGAGTGCCTGACAGATGGACGCCTACTGAGCACTCGATGTCTCGGTGCTCCAAGCTGTCGAAATAATACCTCTAACAGTCAATTTTCTTAGTTATTGTCTTTACTGTTCAGCCTTTCCTATATTGTAAGATAGAGCCGCTCCGTCAACCCGTTCGTTTGCGGAGAGTATAGCGATAATCTTGGGCGCTGTCCCCCAGCTTCACATCTTCTGAAGTTACCACCCCTCAAAAAATGGGCGATGACTTATGGTGACTCTGTGTAGTACTCCAAAGCGATTCGGGACGTTTTCCATGAAGACGTTTGCAGCCGTTTCTCACATTTCATCTACTATGGAAATGAGTTTCATCCACTGCAAATGTGTGAGCTAAAATTTCTACACCCACGTGCGTGCACCTCGCTCTGTTACAGTTGATCGCACCGGTGGTGCTGTTGTCCTTGTTTCTCGGTTCTGTCGGCAGCTGGGACATGCTCGAATGAAATTGGTCACATGGTTCCGCATCGTGAGCTTACGTTCCCTTCGCTACAGTAGATTGAATACACGTTCTCGACCCATATGAACACCTGCGTGTTCCAGCCGAGTCACACGTTCCCTCTGATCGACTGGAATAAATGGTATCCTCTGAGGTCACAACCCGCTGTGCGGCTTCACCTCGAAGAGTATTTGGTCGTTCTTTAGGCCTAGCCGGTCCCATGTGCATACCAACTCATTCAGTTTCGAATTTACTCTTTTGAGTTTGGTTTCTGATAGTAAATGTTTGCATATTTTGTATGCTTGGGGGTCTTGCTATTGATCGAACAATATCTCTTTTTAAGCAACCAGTAACCTTTCCATGATCATGGATTCAGGCAGCAGCTCACTTTCCTGTAGTAGTCATGACAATGCGTCGGGCACCTCACTGTTTCTGCCAGTGACATGCCAAATGGTAAACTTGAACTCTTGCGGTGGAAGTGCCCAATTCACCAGTCGTCCGCTTGGGTCGATCGATGTCTTCTTTCAAATCAGCGGTTTGCGGTCCGTTTCAACATAGGAGGTGGTCGTTGTCAGGTAGGTCCTCCACTTCTCCAGCGCCTAGACGATAGCTAGGCATTTTTCTCCGTGGTGGAATACTTCCTCTCTGTTCCCGTCAGTACTCGACTAGCCTACCCAATTGTTACAGACGGTTGTGAAGGAATTGTCCCGATTCCGATATCATGTGCATCCACTTACATAGTGGATGGTTCATTCGGCTTTTGGATCGTCAAGCATCGTCGAATGCTAGCAGTTTATTGCTTGAGTTGGTTGAAGGTCCTCTCCAGCTCCCCAGTTCGGACAATGTTCTTCTCCCTTACCAGTATTTAGAAGAGTGTATATACTTTCTGAGGGAAATCTGGGGTACATTTTGAATCGTAGCCAATAGTTCCGATACAGGACCACAGTTACCTCTTTAATTATAGTGTTAGTACATTCTTGATGGCTGTCAACTCCTGTGGTAGTGGATGAATCGTTTCATCACCAACTGTGCTTCCCAAACAGACGATCGAACTGCGACCAATTCGGTAATTCTTACTGCTCAATTTTAGGCCGGCTATGTCGATTCGCTGTAACACTGTTCACAATCTGTCTGCGTGTTCCGACACCATATTGGCGAATATGATGGTTTCACCCCTATACACGCTTACTCCTTCATGATCTTCCAGAATGTGGAGCAAGAGAATTCTGAAGGTGGATGGAGCATTGTAAACGCCGAATGGCACCCTAAGAAATTCGTACTGCTGTCCGTTCACACGAAAGGCGGTCCTCGCTCTGTCCTTCCGTATCATTGGTGGTTACCAGTAACCGAAACACAGATTTGTGAGGGATATTATTATGGCTTCCTGCATGTGTGCAAAGATCTCTTCCATTTATGGCATTGAGAACTCGCCTTTGATTGTCACTTGGTTTGGTTCTATGGAAAAGACACAAAATCAGTAGGTTCCATCCGATTTCTTGGTCAGCAGAACAAACGACGAAAATGGGCTGCTTTTCCATTGAATTATACCCTTCTCCAGCATTTCCTTTAGCTAACCCTCCAATTCTGAAATCAACTTGAAAGGTGTCAAACGGTTTGGTTTGGTTTGCAATCCATCGTACGTTCCACCTATATACAGAATCACTACTGCTCACCCGCATTAGCGACTAGATGAGCAAACTCATCAGCACACTGCTTGATGGCTTAAAACGAACAATACAGTAGATATTTCTCAGTGACGCTGCCTATTCAGCATTGTTCATTAGTTTCTTCGCGATAGAATTTCACGACACCACCGTCAAAATATAACCCTTTCTCTCTGAGTGCACATTTGCCTTCAGTCGACGCAGCAACTCAGTCAGTGACAAGTGCCCATATATTACATGGCGGCTTTTTCGTTGTTTCTTGTCACGAACAACGGTGGGCAAACAGATTCAAAGGTAACTTTTCCTCCAGCTTTCTCCCTTAACCACAAACCACTCTTTGATTGTGCGATCGTTTCTTTCTATCACTCCGTTTGATTAAGGATGGTATGGCGTTTTGCAAATTTGCTTGATGCCAGAGCGCTCCAAACAATTCTGAAACTCCTCAATTTTGAAGCAGGGGTCTTGATCAAACATACTTCGCAGTATTCCGTCACCTGCAACGATGTGTTCAATCACCTCCCTGCATACAATGCTTGCATGCTGATCGGATATAGCGACTGCTTCGATTCATCTTGTGAAATGTTCAGTCATGACTATGGTATATTGACTTCCGGAATTGGTTACTGAAAAAGGTCCAGTCAAATCCACTGACCATAATTCCCTAACCTCGTAGACCGGGATAGGTTGCGTGGGATACTGACTGGGCTGGTTAGTGTTCTTCAGCAGCTGATACTGTTGGCACGCCCCCACCTAACTGTTAACATCATTCTTCATTCCCGGCCAGTATGCTCTTTGCTTCAGCACTTCTTTATTTTGGTGGCAACCCATACAGACCAGCTGATAACATTCATTCACAATTGCTGCTCTCAAATCTGCCGGTGTAACCAACACGTTTATTCACTCCATCCCCGCTGATGGCACATTGAAATTCCGAAATCATTCAACCGCAATTCTGGCCAGTGCATTCCGAATCCTTTTACTTCCGAACATTCCTCCTCTTCTGCCGGTTGTCGTTCCGATAGGGATTGGTCACTCGCCGCCCGGATCGCTCTCCAGTTCAGTACTGGTAACTCCGACCATGCCCTTATGGATCTCATTCAAGGGTTGTGTTCGGGAAAGCAAATCGAGAGCGCAGTTATCTTCTGCAGCTACATGACAAATCACGAATTCGTACTCCTGTAGTCGTAACGCCCCAAACAGCCAGCTTCCCTCAGGGTTCCTTCGCTGGTTTTTATCCACTCCAACTGTTTGCGTTCGATCTGCACATGAACACGTCGACCAAGCAATGATGGCCTCCGTTTTTCCGAGGCCCACACGATCGCCCAACACCCTTTCTCTGTCATAGTACCCAGCTTACATATTCTATAACACCGCTTTCCTACTTCAGCACAGCTCCAATTTCCACATCATTCGCGTCTGTTGCAACAAAGAAGCTCTGTCCATTCACCGATAATTTCAGGGCCAGTTGACGCACATTCATCAATTGTTGAATTTTGAAAAACGTTTCACTGGCTCTTTATGACAAGTTAACCTTACAATTCATACTCAGACTTTCGTATAATTAGCATGCAAATTCATTTAAATTTCTGATGAACCAGCTGTAGAACCCAACACGACCAAGAAGCCATCACGACATCCTTTTCGATATTGCCACCGGAGTAGCCTCGATCGATTGGGCGGTGGTTGGACTTCACCCTGACCGACCTTGTGACCCAGTAGTATTACCGTTTGTTTCACCAGTTGCGACTCCGAGCTAGTGATCCGTAGGCCGGCTTGTTCAATCTTCTGCAACACAGCGTACTGTATGTTCTGTCTCGTTCGCACTGTAAATGGCGATACCGTCCCCAGAGAGATCTGTAGTGTTCACTCCACCTAGCACCTTCTGCATCAGCCGTCCGAACGTAAGACAGAGGCGCCTAATGATCTGAACGACATACGTTTGGAACGGTATTGCTTGCTTGATCTGAACCTGTCAGTATCCGGACTGCAAGTCTGGCACTGTAAATTTCCCGGCGTTCTGTAGATTCTCAGAGGGTTCTGCTACCGTTGGGACTGTTACTACTTTATTAGCTGTAATCCGGTTGGGCCGTCTGAATGCGACAAAAAATCGAAATTAATCGCTGGACGTCCTCACAAACAAGATGGGAGAATTGAACAGGTCATCTGCCTCCTCGATGACTCCTTCTTTCGGTATGTACTTCACTTGTTGTTCAATTTCCAGCTACAGGTGTATTGGAATCCTTCTACGACCGAATGATCGAATTCGCTTTGGACCGATGGGGATTTCGTTTTCACTCCAATCACAACAGCCGTACAGGTTCTGAGCCGTAGTGAACAACTCTTGAAATTTGAGTAGCACTTCATTCAGCGACCGGTTGTCATAGGTTGGTATCAAACCAGGTGAGTTCGCTTCAATTAACCCAAGCTCTGGTTTACAATTTCTCATCAGTGGAACCCCATCACACTTCGTTACGAACTTATCATGCTTCACATCACTCATGGCTTAAACACGGTCAAGAAAATCCGCTACTAGTATAGTCTGACGTGCGTCGGCCGAAATGACGAAAGGCTGTTTAGCAACATGACCACCGGTTCGGGCATCATATTCTGTCAGGCCATTAACTTTGAGAGTAAAACTACCCACTTTTAGCGTGGAAATCGCATACGGCAGAACAATCTTCCTTGGTATTGACGCGTTCAACGAAATAGTCGCCCCAGTGTCAATCGAACAGCGTCCCAAGCTGCCACTGATTTCTATCGTAGCCTGAACTGCCGTCTTAGCATTCGTCCATGTTACAGGGTTCCCCTTCTCAAACAAAAATTCAGCCAGAAGTTTACTTAGGTGCGGATTTCTCCCGCCAAGTGGGAAAAACATTCGCCAGTGTCTACGTCTCACGCGTCTGTAGCCTTCAAAATCGCCACTTTCTGAGTCAACTTTTCCATTGCGCTTCGAAGACCGTCCAGTTCACTTGGTTGGCTTGCCTCAGACTCGCTGAATGTTAGGGAGTTCTCCATCAATAATTGTCGAACTGCACCAGCCAACTGTTCCAACGTCATCAGAAATGTGATGACAACAAGCCTGAGATGATCCTTGACTTTTGGTGGCACTCCCACCAAGAATTGATTTGCTAACAAGTACCATACTGATTTCTGGTCCAAATGTGGCAGGAATCTTGACAATACCGCCCGCAGTGACACGGCGTTAACTCCTCATCCAAGACAGGCGCTCTTGAACCGCCTCAGTGCCTCATGATGTTCGATGGGGATGCCCAGTCCGACGAAAAAAGCCCCCTTTGCGGCGGTGAATCCCAACTTCGATCTGCTCTTAAGCAATATCCGTAGGGTCACTAACTTCGTCCGGTCGGCCTTGACTCCGACCAACTCGGCCACGTCTCCGAAATCTTTCAGAGAACTCAGGACGTCTTCCATCCTCAAACGGCTGTTGCCATGGGGTCTACATCCTCCATTCCTGGTCATGACGCCAACTGATATGAGTCGAGAATGCGGATGGCGTAAGGATTGTCTATTCGGGTAACCAACAATTTTATGGGCACGGTCGCAGATGGCCGGTTCCTGTATATATCAAGAATCGTTTCATACCACCCCTACACTAATGTTTTTGTGTATTTTCCCTCGGTTTCTTCAGTATCGAAATTCGTGCCCATGTCTCGTTACTGAGTATTACTATGAGTAGTGTAGTGCGATTACTCACCCATCACTACTATAGAAAGCATCCCAGACACAACGACCGATCATTATTCGTGAAACCGGAAATTGCTGTTGTTACAAGTGGATGCAGTCTTAGCGAAAATGTTCCTTTCACTTCGGAGCAGAGGGAGTCAACTGGAAGCAAATTCTTGATAAAACGGAGTTGAAATAAGGGAATTCCCGTACGGGTGCAACAGAGCAGATAAGAAATTCCATTTTAGTCCCAGAGAATTGTCAATGAATTATAAATCAGTAGTAACATGCAATCTGCATATGAACCGATCAGCTGTTTAATTTGGTTAGCTGATTCCCTATTAAGGTTAGGCTTATATATGAAGCAAGACAGCAAAGTGATTTGAGTCCATTGGTGGTTTAGTCACTGGTTTAGTCATTGCTGATTCAGTCACTGTTGCCCACCCAACGGATCTCTCCGACGGATGCTACTATCGGAACGCAAAATGTTGAAGCCGGCTGAAGGTTCTCTGTAATATTTTTGGGACCCTTCAAAATATACACTGATCTACGGACTCCACTGATTCGGAAACAAATGGACATAGCCTCCTTGCATCTAACGTACTCGTTACCTCTTCATTGATGGTGTACTGTGAATACAATGATGAGATCACAATCCCAGGAAGGTCAGTTTGCTTTCAAAAGAACGCCGTATAGTCACGTTATAACGGAGAACGATACCTAGGTTTCACTTGCGCACCGTGCGCTTTACTTCACAGCCACAAAAATGTCACTCACTGAAACTTCGGACGCTCATCTGGATGGTATCCCTCTAGAGGGTGTGGATCGAGACCGTCCTAACAGGATCCAGAGCCGACATTACAACGTATATATGTATAACCGTCCGAGGATTCACAGTTCCGACCTATCTCGGTTAACCTGGAAGGAACGGTTGTAAACCCTGATCCGATGCATTCATCTTCGTAGTCTGTACAGCTCTATAGTAGGCAGACTATGACGAAACCTAATACTTGCAAGAAGCATGTTATTGCAGTGATCAAACCCGTGAGATAACGAGCAGATAATGAACTAGCTCGAGTCTAACAGTAGCAGAAATAGAGAGCCTGGAACCGTAGATACATGTAAAAATTTGTTCTGAGTCGCGAGTATTTTTATAAGTGCAATGCATAAAGCAATAGGTTAAAAGATGTGGATCAGCGTTGCACCAATCATTGTTTTTCAGCTGTGCACATCACAGAGGGCTCTCCTGGTTCGCAGTTGATGAATCAATCGCATCAGAGCAGTAATGATGCACACGGACGGTTGTGGTCGTGCCGTTACGACTGGAGGACCCAAAACTATGACGTATTACGGTCTGCAAAGGCCTTCCTGGAAGCTGAGATTACCACAGTTACGCCTGTTACTCGACCCACATCGAGCAGCACATACATGTGTCGACATATTATCCTAGATAGAAATCACCGAACCGTATGGTGTAAATATTTCCTGTCGACCCAAGCTAATAGGCCTTCGCATCCCTGATATATCATTCTTTATGATGAAGCAGTTTTCCAGAGAATAAACACCCCGATCTGGCCAATATTTCTGAGCGAACTGTCCGCGCTGATCTAGATAACGCAAAAAGTTGTCTTCATCACAGCACCTGTACTTGACTAAACTGGTCAAATAAGACATGTTGACAGGAAGCCGAACGACGCTACTCAATAATGAGGCCACAAGAAAGGCCATGCGACGCTTAGCGTTTTATTTTCATTTACCAAAAGAATTTTCGTGATGTCCTACGGGAATTTTGAGACGATCGGTGAGTTGAGAATTCAACTGTCCAATACACTGTTTCAGATATCGAAAAGTTGCATCTGACGGTGCTAGCTGCTTCCTGGGGCCAATAAACCCGCTAAGTTCTTCTGTTATGGTGGGGTTCTTAGCTTGTTTGGTTTTGTGAATAAACGTGTATATTTTCACAGCTGAAACAATCTAAGGACCTCAGCGTACTGAAAAACTTGCCGGGTGGGTAGGATCTTGTGCAGGGTGGGAGCCGGATACTCTCGATGTTACGGTCATCAGAGATGGCTTTTGGACTTAAGTAATCGTTTGAAGCATAAATTCCCTCGATTACTAACCGATGGGGGCTAACAGTGTTGCTGATCGCACTACTGCTAAATGATGTAAATATTTGGTTGACACAGGTTGCAGTGATCTACACATTGCAGACAAAGTGGCTTTCATACATAACCGTACGTCTATCTCGGTGAAAGTCCTACACATTTCAAGTTTGGTGACCGCATAGTTTCACCCTGCAAAACATGGTTATCACCAATGAGCTTCTGGTAAACGGAAAGAATGATTACCAACCTACAACATTACACTCATTCGATAAGTCGACCTGGAAATGGTATTTTAGCTTGGTGCGACCGTATGAGTTGACGTTTGTGTAAGCAGGCTAAGCTCATCAACCGTGATACGTTTTGCGAATTTTGTTACGAAACGTTTGCTAACATTAGTGCTGAATTAACTCGAAGGTCAGAGAACTTGGAATCACGGAAACGCACTCCTCCCACAACTGCATCTAAGTCGTGAACAGATTATCCATTTTCTGCTCTGCATGGTTATGAGAGAAGGAAGTTAACCATCAAACCATAGAGATTTTCGAGGCTGACCGCCTACGATGATCTAGCTCACATCTCGACTACCTGTCGACACTCCCCAAACTCAGCATTAATTCAGATATAGCATATACTCCAGTAGTTAAATATTTCGAAGCTTGGTCCAAAACTCTGTGCACAAGACTTTGGTTGAGCACGATGAACAAACACGGACTTCAGTCGCAGCTAGCAGAAGCAACATAATGGTGGTAGAAAGAAGCGTTTATTTTTCTAGGTGGATCTACTTTGAAATCGTATGCCATTCACCAATCATTGGTCTTCATCTTTTATGCGTTGAACCACACACACTTGTCTCCAATCTGACTGTGTCCCACAAGTTTTTCCTCAAACAGTTGTATCAGACTGGTTTCTTTGAATATGGTTTTTGTTAGGGAAGTTTGAACAACCACATTTAAGACCATTAAATACTTCACATCAGCTGACTGAGAATAGATTGTTTCATTTTTTTTATTTAAGCTATTGTGTGTTCCATCCGTTGTCAATAAAGCACACAATTGAATGACTCATTCAAAACCGAACTTCTCATCAGAATATTCATACGCCTTTAGAGTAACCATCGTAGTTTGAAACACACAACCATACACGTTGTCAATGCTCATCAACAAACCAACGAGTTCCTACGTACTCACCGTCATTGTGGCGCACGTGTACATCTAAAAAAGCATAAGTGAATGTTGAATGCTTCACGCATAAATTATGTGATCAGCCCTGGTCATGACAAAGAGTTGAAACGGACCTTGAGCGCAAAGAACAAAATGGTCTTCAAAATTTTTTGGTTGTCATGACCAGATGACGTGGCTCTCAGATAGTAGGGGAGAAAAAGAAGGTACTTGACTGATCTTCTAGAGTGTCGTACTGTTTCAAGTGTAGTGCAGTAAATGACTTAAGCAACTGGGCACACATTACTAGTAGCTATTTGCCGTGTGATTTAAACTGATCAACGAATGCCACATTTTTAAAGAAAAACAACTCTTTGTCACACATGCAATAACACCCGATGAGGAGAGTTAAGTATGAAATCATCAGACTTTTTTGTTTGAAATACTTGAAACTTACTTAGGGTTTAGATTCAAATCGTATTTTTGTCGTATTAGTGACGTTCTGTTTTTGAGTGGGTTTTTCAGACCAAATGAACTAAGTAGGCTTCTATTAGCACGTGAAACTGAAGAGTGGTAGTCATCCCTGAATAGACTATAAAAACCGAAAGTATTACTTGGTCCAGACTGTCAGATGTGATACAACATAAATAATCCGGAAACATATTTAAAACGAAAGTGAATTCGACTTGATTATCTGGAAGTTGATGCACAATGCGGTTGCCTCACCATCCTGCAAAAGCTTTTGAGTTGGAGTTGAAACATCCTCAAATAATCGGATTCCTTTAGTTGATACAGTACACACACAGGCGTCATACTGTGATAGATTGTCAAGCCGGAGATGCGGGTGCTCCAACTCTCGGTGGAATACATCAGCGGTGCAGCGAGGTATGTCTAAAAGACCACAGCGAGCTGGTCGGGGACAGCATTGGCGACCGGATGAGCCATCGTTCAACTGAATCGGGCGAACGGACAAGACATGGCAGACAAAATGAGATGAATAACCAAATCGGGGTCAGGATTATTCTAACATCTGGGGGAATATCTCGACGTGGTCGTAGAATACTGCCAGAGGACACAGTGGATGGATTGCGGACAGCAGGAGCGACCGGAGGAGCCATCGCCCAACGAAATCGGCCCAACGGATGAGGAATGGCTGGTGAAAAACTCCCTGACAAGGGGCGTCGGACACAAACTGGGTCGGAGTGCGCACGACGTGTGCGCGAAAATCGGGGTTTGTGGTATGAAATGACTCAAAAACACGAGAGCGCGCGTAGCATGGTAACCAGCGTATTGGACAACGAAGATTGTGTTTTATTGGACTCCTTTTTCGCTACACTATGAGAAGGAACTTCACACGTGACAAATGGAGTTGACGTTCGAATCTGGGAGTATTTTATGCCTTGCGGGCATATTCTGGTAATCCCAGAGGTGAGGATGTGGTGATGAAAATGCATGTCATTATGAGTACTTGCGGTTTCCGTGGTGTCCATACAAACGTACAAAGTAAACAAACAGTAAGTATCGTAGGGTCAGGATAAACAACTACAAAAACCCATCCGAAGGTGGTCGTTTCTTTAATACTATGAATATCAAAAGACCACCACACGTTTGCCAAACTATGAACATAGCAAGAAAATAAGTAGCGCGGATCACTTATTCATAATAAGGTTTATATATGCCGGTGTTCACATTCAAGTCGTCATTTCAAGATTAATTTCGTCGCCGTTAGAACTAGACTATTAGAGCTGGCCGAAGGGATGAATGAAATCATGAACTTCACACCAGAAACTGATGTTTCCTTTCATATTCCCACTTGTTCTGTTTGCTTCCTCTGTCGTGTTAAAAGGCCACTGGCTGATTGGTATACTGAATAAAGCGCCTGTTTTGCAGAACCCCGTGGAACAACCGTCGTGGGAACCGAGACAGGACCTTGACGTGGTGTGATGGTTTAAGCATCTCGATGAACCATTGGACTAAACTGGGCAGTGTGGTAACCACGCGGACAGAGTCCCTCATACCATGCAGGCCAACAGGTTTCACATTCTGTTAAGTACCTCGGGATCCGCTTTTGCAGCTTAAAAATGCAAAGCGATTCTAAAAGGTTGCTAAGATAACATAGATTTGATGTTAGATAATGAAGTCATGTGGGTTTGTGACCAGTTTGTGTACATGGGAAGCTGCATCAGCGACAGTGGAGGTGTAAGGAATGAAACAGAAGCGTGTATCTCCAGGTCTGAGACACTGTTCGCCAATCTGGGGAATCTGTGATGACACAGAGATATCTCTCTAAGCCTAAAAGATCGCATGCATAAACGACAATGAGGGCTGAAATAGTTCAAGGCAGAAAAACTTGGCCGCTCAGGGTAGAGGACGGGAACAATCTTCAGATATTTGACCACTGATGTCTGCGTTCGATTGCTCGTATTGAATGGCACCAGCGAGTAGGCAACGAGGAGATTATGAAGCGGGTATTTCACAGTGACTATCAAAAGAACTCTCGTGTTCAATTCTTAAATCTGCACAGACTTAGATGGTTGGGTCAGGTGTTAAAGATGCCAGCTAGTTGTCTGCCACATCCAGCTCTCATTGCTGACGCTGCGGCCAACTGGCTTAAGGTACGAGGTGGACAGATGATGACCTGGANATGATGATGATGATGATGATGATGATGATGATGATGAAAAACGGAAAACTTCGTAACGGCTCAGGTCAGTAGACCTTGCACTTTAGCTGTCCCACCCATGTACGCATCCGTATGAAAACTTTCAGAGTCACACGGATCGACTACACTCGTGATCCCACACGCCTGGTCTACGCTATACACACAACCTCCGCTTTGCAATTCCCTTCTTCACTCACCCGACCAAGAGCGTGCTCTTTTCTGCCAATACTGTGATTAGTAACGCCACGTACATTCGCACGCACGCATTCACTGATTGATCCGATTGCGCATTAACCGACTAGCATGATGTCTACACAGACAAAGGACTGAGCCAGCACACACGTGAAAACCTTACTATTCTACCAATAACGGTCACACGTAAAAGTTACGGAAGTTCACCGTGTGAGGGACGGAACGCCTGTGTTCTGAGGTAGATAGCAGAAGAGTTGGTTAAGTAACTGGTGAGTGAGAGGTCGTAATCAAAACTAACCATTTGAGTACAATTGACCATGAAGATTTTAATCCGTACATGCAAACAGAGGCACTACAACTTGAAGTGCATAATGTGGAAGTCAGCATAACACATATCTTATGCTCACTCACTGGTGTCGTCCGCTGATAATTCCCCTCACTATTCAAAGTACGTGCCCGCCCCGAAACCTGGAAAAGCGGGAGAAAAAGCACATACCGTTAAGCGTGCCGTGTGTTTCGCGTCGCCATTGCTGCAAAAAACTCCGAACGCTATGCCTCGGGGGACGGACGCTTCAACAACAGACCGAGGGCAACGGACACAAGGACGTGAACTCCTACACAACTACACAGCTTCACAACGCGTCAAAATGATTCTTCCCCTCAACGTTCATTGCATACATTGAATACCTCTGGATATTGTCCTCAGCACTTATATCAACGCCTGATAATATTTTACATCGTATTTGTGTCGCACACACTGGTCAAGTTCCTATCGTTTCTACGTTTATGTCTAGTACAATTATATGGATCAGTCCTCAGTAATTAATCCTTCGTTTGTAATATGTAGTAATTATCAAGTTGTGAGCAGTTATCCATAGTCCACCAACCTCTACTTTCAAACCGATTCTTAAACGCTGGTTATCACTCGTTAGAGTTACTCCTCCATAAAAATGAACAGAGGTACTGTCCGAACCCAAAGAATCCTCACAGTGTAAAGTTTATATCAAATATAAATGTTGACACTTTTTGTCGTTCCAAATTTAACTCTACAATTCTGTGCTCAGCAGTGGTGGATTCCGGCGTGAACTGTTTGAGAAATCGTCCCGGGGCATTCGATCTTCTGGATCATTTGGTGGGTTCCATATGAGACGGTGGGACGGGTGGGTAACATAGTCCGAATGTGAAATTTCTGAGCTCTTGGTGTGGCTTTGTAGCTCAGCTGGTAGAGCGCTTGCCGCGTTGAGGCTTGCTGTGTCTGTCGCTGGTTCCAATCCAGCTGAAGCCCNCTTGCTGTGTCTGTCGCTGGTTCCAATCCAGCTGAAGCCCTGACTTTCCACAGTTGAGTCTCGTCTAAAATCATAGGTCCGCCACACTACTCATTAGTAATACAAATCAAAAAACGTTGTTCTGTTGAAACGGATATGTCAAATAGGTATATCTTTTTAACCCGAGAGTTTGAAATACGATCTAGAACAGTCGCCGCCTTGCTTCCAATAATGAATGTTGACTTAGCATTAGTAAACTGTAGGCCATCCACGGATGTTGGTTACACCGGTATCAAACCTGATGCAAATTATTCGCCAATTAACTCATTTCTGACCCGGAAACAACCAATGTTACTATGCAGCCATAAACGTGAACGAAGTTTGGGGGATTTTCTAATAAAAACGAAATGTGAGTTTTTATGTTTTTTTTGGGAAATCTGTGAAAATGCAAAAGCCACAGTCATTTGTGAGTGATGTACAGTTCATAATCAACGAACCCCTCAGCTACACATCAGCAATCAAAATAACGCTTAACAAGTTCAGAAACCTATATCTGTTCAACCTGGTGAGAAGTACTAATAGTGGGGTGATTAACTGACATTATCGGGATAGTTACCTTGTTGCCCCTGGAGGACATCGGGCAATCTGAGCGTTGTGGCTGAGCGTTTGCATATATTAATTTGGTGGACCACAGTGATCAGTACCGCTGTTTCATGAAAATGGGTTGGAAATTCTATTCCCGACCGTGACGAGCTGTGATGAGAATAAAACTCGGATATTGTGTGCCTTCTCGAAAAAAGTTAACCACAATGTCTATCAGAATCCGAGGACTAAGATCAACTGAGAGTGATGTTCGTTTTATATATGCACGAAAAAAGTCGTTCGGTAGTGCTACATTCAATAATAGCGTCGAGTATAAAAAAGGACAACCAAAGTTAGAAGCTTTGATTGAAGGTCAGAACGAAAAAGAAAAAACACTGAGGTTAATGCCCACTTACATAAGTTCTCAACATAATGCAGTTTGTTATACATATAACGCACACGAATAACGGCCTCCTGCAAAACGTGTCTAAAAACGTGGGTTCGTTTCATACTTTTGAGTAGAGTGGAACGGAGATTTATGGTTCTGAAGCTCGACCGATAATATGCTTCGCAGAAGAATAGCCTTGCATCTAGAGGTACTAACGGACGCTCAAAGCGCCCGCTGGGCATCACGGTAGGATCGCTGTCCGTGCGCAGGACGAGGGCGACATACCCCTGTCACATGAGCACTTGAACACCATCTCGTTCACCCGACAGGCACATTGTTTGCTTGGCGCGATGGAGCGGTGCAGACATTTAACTGGAATGGAATGTCTGGTTGCTCGAGTAGGTGTTTTGGTTCAGCTCAAAGTCAGTGGCGGTCAGTTACGTTTAGCGTAACACCTGCACACTTGTGCTTAGTTGTATCAGTTTAGCGAGACTTATCGATGTGAGCAGGCCTGTTAACGTGTTAGGCGCCGCTTCATTTAGTCTCAGAATTAGACTGAATAATTAGGCCAACAACCAGATGAGGTTTTCGGTAAGTGCATGGTATAACGTAGGACATGGCTGAGCAAACAATGTTAGCAAGAGATGACTAATGTAGCCAACTCTTAGAAGCGAGTTTATCTCACTGTACACTGCAAACAAGACGGAGGCCATTGTTCGCATCGTACCAGTGCATGCTCCAATTTTGTCGACTCGTCAAGATTATAGTTTAATGTAAAAACAAAAACGAATAGTTGAAGTTAGTTAGTTGTTGTGTCACGTTTATGTCCGTTTAAATCCGCTATGAGTTATGTTCAGTTTCACGGGGTTTACCTTTGTTCGCTCCATTGCAACTTTGATAACTCAAACATTAATACTGGATGAAGTTTTGATGTGTTGAAGTTCTTTGCTACTTGATCTGATTCGGTTGAACAGCTCACATAAATTCTTTATCCTCCACGAACGCTTGTGCCATTGAACTACTGATCATCATTCAACTTCTCGATACTCCCTAATGGTTCAGAGCTAATTTGGCATTTTATATATCTTCGGATCTGCTTAGTCGTTTATCTATTATCAACAGGTAGCCTGCTACTATAATTTGTCATTGCCTCAAGCGGATTTTCCATAAGAAAATCATTTGGCAGCTGACAGCTTTATCTAAGGCAGTCGGGCTGAATTGTTTCTAATCCTACCGTCTTTGTTTTGATAACGCTGTGTTGTAGACGTGGCAAATTGTCAACTGCAACCGAGTGTAACTATGGTGCTTTGGTTTAGAAAAGAGGCAGCTGATATGATTGCAGAGGTGCACGTAACCATAGGAAATAACAGTGAATTGGACTGACAGTGGATGCTAGATCTACTTACTATGTTTACGCAACAAAAAACTAACATTAGTATTTAGATTACGTATGACAAACAGCAGACATAGCTTGATTAGAGAGGTAAGCGTCCCTCCGATATTTTTTCAATTTTCAGCCGAGAATTTTGTTAGGGAATCCAATTTTTCGTCCAAAACCGCCTGCTTCATCGGCAAGACGATTTTGTCCAATCAGAGTGGGCGAAAATGTCTTAAACAGTTGAGCAGTAACCTTCGCCAATTTTTACCTGTTCGACCTCTATTCCGCCATGATCATTGGTGGCTAAGTAATCTTGTCTAATGTTTTGGTAGCTGTCCTTCAATCTTCTGATTCGATAATGTTCGTAGGTGACTTTGCGCAATATAAATACTCAGTAAATATCCCCTCGACGCACACGTTTTTGAAGCGGTAGAGCATGCCTTTTTCACCTGTCTTTTCGTTTGACTTAGGAGCAAATACTCGTGACAATCGCGTTATTCTTGGGGCTAAGATGTTCAGTTCCCTTTATTACGAAGAGGAGAATTCAGTTCCTATCAAAAGTTTTCGAGGATTTACAACAGTATTTTCTGCCCCAGTAAAGTCGGACTTCCTGAAGCTCAAGACTTGTGTCCCAGTTATAGGCCATGTGCTATAATTTTTAACCTCGTACTCAGACTGTTAGCCGTACGCCTTTGCTTTTCAGTCCTTCGATCAGGTTTTAGTGCTTAAACGATCTGACTTGTGGCATAACGACTACTTCACTAAGGCAATAATAGGCACAACGTGTGCTCAATTTCAAAACATTCTGTAGAAAACTGAGAAGGTATGTATCATTGCATCGTAAAGGTTCATCCTCAAAAGACTACCTTGGTAAGTTACAGCGGTAGTGTTTGATGATGATACCGGATGGAAGTTGTAGCAACTGGATGAAACATAATGCCTGCCCCAGAAAATTCTTCAAGGAACCTTTATGAAGCAATCATATCGTGACTCGTTCTTCAGTTTGCATGTAAGGATACCAACATTAGAAGCCTATTAGTGAACAAAAGCAGCTCTTGTACACCAGCACTGGGACACTGGAGTCGTTTCGTACATTTTTTATGCATTTTTCTGGTACCAGGCCTGAAACAATGATACCACTAAATGACTGGGCAGTTAGGAACACGGTAACTTGGTGTCTGTTTCCAACACTCACTACGGATCACGTCGAAATACTATAGGAATGTCAGACTGTTCTGTTAATCAGATGTGGCGGGTGGTAAGACAGTTGACATTCGGATCCGTGGCTCAACAATACCTCTAATAAAACGTGACGAGCTGACGTGGTCAGCCGGCATGTTCACGAATGACGTGACAGCTGTGTAGTAAACTGCAGTCACACCAGAGTGAAGATGTCGGTAACATGGTTTTTAAACGCGCAAGTAAACCCGGCGGCGTTTATCCTATCCTCAAAAAAGTATAGTTGAGACAAACTTATCCGGGCACAGGAGACATGATGTGGTTGGTCAGTGTGACTAATTGGTGGTGTTAAGTTCTGCATGATGCAGTATGGTATTGAAGAATTTTGATTTTGCTGGTTATCTGTTTTACAAAGTATCCACACCACATTTAATGCGAATGAAGTCAAACAATTTGAGCGTCGTATTTGTGCTTTCAGTAAATGGAGTGCAAAGAACCCAACGTTACTAGAAATTTACTATATTCAAAGTTTCAACCGATTACAACACTCCTGGGAAATACCATCCGGAGTGGCTAGTTATTCTGTTAATACTTGCTATATATATATATATATTGTGAGATACCAGATATACAATAATTGATTTTATATTCCGGTGGGTGAAAGAGAATAGACGGTCATTGACTTGGACAAGCGTCGAGGCTAGGGAACAACATAAAGCGAGGTTGGCATGCGTCGTTCGATGGGCTTGTAGTGGAAGTGGTTTGCAAGCGATCGTCGAACTTGTTGACAGGACTGTCATACATTGACCCATCGCGTACACCACCTGCAAAACTCCAACTGAGTAAGAATATTTAACGAGGAAAGGATGAACATTTTAGAACGTTACGTGAGAAAATGATTGAAAACCCAGAGTTGTTTCTCATTCCACTTAAATAAACCATGTTCCCAAAGTATGCGGACATTAATGATAGCATAAAGTCAACACACAGCTTGCTTGACGGACATGGTTGTTCAGTGGAGGAAACAACCCGGCTTATGTACAGAATCGGGGATGCGTTAAGCAGGGAAGTGTTGAATGTGCTGACCAGCTACGTTGTAAGGGACCTGGAATACCTCGTTTACAAACAGACAAGGAAAATTCAACAATATCCTGCACCCATTTGAGAGGTAAACCAAAGGTTCGGTAATTTACTTGCGAATTAAACATCGAAAAACTGAACCACTCTTACGGTTTTAACTTGCACTACAGCGACCGGTGTTCTACTATACGAGCGTCATTCGAAGATGAACTGGAAAGGTTTCAGCTGTTTTCGGCAATATATCCGGTAAAAGGTTATGGCTAGCAACTCACAGCAGAAGCCATGCAAATGTTACAATAGGCTTGCACATGAATGAAAACGAGAAGCTTCCTTGTGTGAGAAATGCGTTTTTAACTATCTTCCGCCGTATAACCCTCTCATCTACCAGATCGAAGAACTGTTTGGCAAGTTCAACTAAGTGTGTATTTTAAAGTCAGTGTATCAATGGGGTTTTCCAATTATTCAAATTTTGCATTGTTAAACAGCATCATTGAAACAAATTGCAATCATTCCGCTGAATCGTAATTCAGCAGATCACTGTATTAAGCTGCTTTGCTTATGATGGACATTCTTTCAGTTTTGTGGTTGCCGCTTCGCTATGTCCTTACACGTGAATTTACTCGTGTTTCTTAAAGGTTTCACCTACACGTTAGTTTTAGGTATCGTTTTAATCGTTCATGATTTAAAACCTAAAATGAAAACTGAACAACACAAAAGATGGGACTTCAACTATAACCACAGTGATTAAAGTTAGGGCGAAAGTGAGGTGTTAAACGTAAAACTAGAAAGATAGGTCAAAAAAGCAGCGCAAGGCTGAAAAATGAGACGCAAAGTTTACTAATGGCAGCAGGGCTTTAACTCGGAGCACGTTGCTTGGATGAGGTACTAAACTTAAGATTGAGGGCACACGGCTTGAAGTTTGAATCGTACGTTTCGATGAAAATGGAAAATATCATAGTTTAAGAAGTTAATTTTCTTACTGTTGGTCTCTATTTTTGACCACCTGCACACATGATCTCTTTCCTCCACCTGCAGTAAATTTTGAACAACTTTTGTGACTACTTGATAGTTGCAAGTACCATTTATGTTCGGGTGTTAGATTTATTCGGGGGTTATGGCTGCTACGATGAACGGTGTGTGGCTCGATAATCATTTACAGTCTGGAAACTGGAAAGTCCATCAGTCATGGATTGGAGGGACATAAAGTGTCTCGAAGTTATGGGAAAAGTGAACAAATTATTAAGGCCGTCTGGTGAATGTCTTGGTAAGTTCGCGAAAATTGGGGCCATGCCCACTAATGAGGCAGTCGCCAGAATAAATCCAGCGGGAGTCAGAAACAGCTCATCCTTTAAATAAGTCGGATATATACGACATTGCATTTCACTATGAAACCGTATGATCCATAAGCACTCTAAAGCGTTAACATAAAAGTCGCCAAACCTTATGTCTCCATCAAAACATTGCAGAGTGTAGTAGCGTATTTGTAGACGCATTGAACGGCGTAATTCTTATGGGCTCCATTATGGTGTTTAGTGCGTCAGAATGAAATCTGTCGACCAACAATATATGAATAAGGCAAAAACCATTTAGGTCAGTTTCTAACATTTATCTTTCTGCCATGAAATGCAGCTGAACATCAGCTTGTCCAATATGAAAACGACTGCCTGACCAAAACACTTGACTTCCAGGTTAAGCATAGTTCCTCGGCATATATCCAACCATCAAACAGCACGTTATTTAAGAACTGAATTTGTCTACTTCGAATAAGCTAATTTGGGTAATAAATTTTTAATCATTTTGGATACTGGCACCTTCGTAAATATTCTAAAACTATTCATGTAGTTTTCATAGTTTTCACAACGAAGTAATTTTGTTCACAAGCCTCACTTAAAATCATCCACAATGTTAGCGGACTACGTGGGTGGTTGATTGTTGATGGTAGGTAGGTAGTTGGGTGTTGGTTACATATGACGCCTTTCAATAGTATCAGTTTTCCTGATCTTGTTGCCGTACGCAGGCCGTTAAAGCCGGAAGGTCACAGCAGCTAATCGATAACTGTTTGCAAATAAGAATGCCCTGAACAGGTTTGAAACACGTGATTCATTTGTCGAACTGGTAGGTTTGAGGTGTTCAAGTGTTCTCCGAGCTTGGCAGTTATATTGCAGCCAATCCCCACGGTCAAATCTCTAGCCAATGATGGCGTCAGTAAGCCTGTTAGGGAAAGTTTTAAGACGTAAATTCAAAGTCCACTGAACAGGTGAGCCCCAGAGCACATCCCGCTGGAACCTCATCCTCAGTCCTCATTGACCTCGATCTCTTCTTCCTCGGTGGACAGCTATATCGTTCACAGTGTTTTGTCTGCGATGGTGCGCGCGTACTGTAATTTTAAGTCAGACCCTTTCAAATCATTCCCTGGCACTTTGGCGTGAGGCTCAGCCACGCATCATCACCTCTGGTGTTCTATAGATTGATCCAGGCGTTAGCCAGACGTTCGGATATGATGGCTTACTCTCTCCTTGTTGATTTAACCTAGGGTATCTGCGCTCCAATGCAGTGTGATCGTACTCGTTCACACGGGGATGTATGTTCTATCAGAATCACAACGCTCAAGTCCCCGTCCCAGTGTGTTCCGACTACCATGGGCCACAAGGAAAAATAGCCGACCGTTGACAGACGTCTCAGAAACCTGCGGGCAGTATGAGGCATAAAACAAGTCTGTAACATTGAATCGAAATAGGTGAAGTAAAACCTGAAATATTTCCACAAAGTAATATGACGTCACAAACTTGCTCTCACCTACAGGTAGTTAATAAAGGCTACAGCCATAAACCAAGAAGATGTGCACATTAAAGGAAGGCTGGTAGAACTATGAGTTAAACTGTGTTGTTTCTGACTTTTGACACACTGTTATCAATTTATGCCACAACGTCACATTGTCGTGTTGCGCGGTTACAGAACCGTGTATGTCCTTCTTCAATTTTGCAGCTTCCCACCAAACCGTATAGATCATTCTCAAACCAGTACGCTCTACACTCTTAACACAAGGCGCCATGATCACTCGTGTGCTTGCTTCAGTATTGAACAGTACTTCGCTTAATTTTCCTCCCTTCTTTCCCTATAAAAAACCGTCCCATTCATAGTGTTTCACCTGCGTTGGTGCGCTTAGCGACCTCCACAGTTTAATGGTGGGTCAAGCTGATTCGAGCCATCTGACCGGCATGAAGTTTAATCGCAAGGCATCGCGTGAGACATTCCTAGCGCCCTGAGTGCACTATGATTACAACGAGCTGGGTAATCGCTTCTGTGGTTATCCGGGGGGAAGGCATGATCTCAAGTGAAAAACTTAAATGGAAAACTATCGGAAGTTTTCCGGCAGAGAAGCCAACCTACGTGATTGTAGCAGTGTTAGCACCTTCAGGATCCTCGATGAGATAAGGGATTTCGTGCTACCTTTATAGCGACTAGGTGGAAAGTAAATAAAAATCGAAACACAAGGATTAATTCAGCTAGGAAAGATGCTGCTAATATTAATTTATGAACCCTTACCTATACCAGTAAAATACGTTAACCTGTATGGTATATATTACACCAGGGTGGATGAAAACGTCCATCTTCTGCGTGAATATGTATTACTGTGATATCCGGAATTAGAGACTTCGAATAGCCCTAGAAATCGTACTTGAACTAAAACCTCCCAGGCAAGTAATAAAGAGAAAACCTAGTACTGGTAGCAGTAAGCAGTTATTGTTCACGACTTGAGAAGACGAAGTTATGGATGCACAACAGTGTTCAAGAAGTTACAGTCTGCCATTGGCTGATCGTATTCGCACAGTAACATCCACTTCAATCAAGGTATTGGAGTGAAAGATAGAGCTCACAGTGTGCATAAGTTTTTCGGACATATATGACCAAGGCGTGTACTCGTGGATGAAACATAGGGTTGGTATAACGACTTTCATTAGGCTGACCATTCAGTCCCACTGCGACGGTACTTTCAGTATGCATTGGAAGGATAGATTTCCAGTCTCGTTCTGGGACTTGCATTGAGACACGATATCATCGAGAGAAAGATTCACGAACATCCATAAGAGCGGATCTTCTTAACGCAGGTAAGAAAATCGCAAGTTCGCTACCGTGAGTTGATAAATGCTCATCCGTCGTGACTACGTTGAGTTAGTTCCAACGGGATATAAGGATGTGGAGAATGGTTCAGGTGGATTTTTCATGATAGACCATAAGAAATGACAGCAATCCTCAGTAGATTACTGATCAGTAGTCGGGGATTTGGTTTATTTCCAAGTTGACCATCACTCACATTTGATTGCAGCGTTCGCATTCAGATGGAGTTTGCAGGCAGCCTGTTTCGAAAAGAAGCACTAGACTCGAGTCTCGCTCTCATTGGAGCTCGTCAGTAGTGCATATCATCGCCACGACCGGGATATGAACTCCGGCCATTCAAATGATGAGGTAACTGTGTGAACCACTACGCCATTGACCTCACATCAGGCACGACCGAATAAACAAATGTGAAAGCTGAACGACACTCGCATGTGAGCATTGATGTGAATGCGAAGACTGCGATCAAATGTGGATGAAGGCCAACATGAGAAACAAATCAAATACACAGTTACTGCCTGTTAACTCCAATCGATAACCCCGCGATTAGGACTTCCGAGACAGGTCGAGATCACTGAACTCATTAAACCTGCAAAGCGATATTTTAGATTACTGATGAGTAGTCGGGGATTTGGTTTATTTTCAAGTTGACCATCAAATCAAATATGGTTACCTTCCGTACGCAGGCTTTCATGTCTAAATGTACTCTACACGGTGAAACACGTCAACACTTAACGCCTGTGATACCGTGCCCATCTGAGTGCACGACCAATCAGTAACAGGCTGACGATACCTCGGTAGTACACTCAAACCTGGTGGAGGTGCTGCTTGTGTAAGCGAAATCCCGGTGGCCATACGCGGAAGTACCAGGATGTTGTGTAACATTGATTTTAGATGTTGGGAAGATTTGGCGTTGATGGCTGGCTAGAAAGTCTATCTGAATGCGAACGCTGCGATCAATTTGAGTGATGGTCAACTTGAGAACAGGAATTGTTTAGACAAACTTTACTAGCAAGTGGATACCCCGATAAGTTCATCGAGGCACACAGTCTGGTGAAGAAGAGCACTGAGCCCATGCTAACGGCTCAAAAGAAGGATAGTTTTTATTCTTGCTATTCAAAGGTGATCATCTAGCCAACGGCATAAAGCACAAATTAAAGTCTGCTCTGACT
>QNGE01007090.1:3186-25662 GCA_008508345.1 Paragonimus westermani
TGCCGGTGAAGCTGCAGTAGGTATGGTTCTCAGCACGACGGCCACATCCGCATTAGTAGATTGGATTCCTGCTAACAATAGACTTTGTGCCGTCCGTTTGGCAGGTTTTTGTTAAGGCCAGCTTTAGATGTAAAACCTTCAGAAACCCTTTCATTGTGTCTGCTTATGCTCCGATTGACTGTAGTGACCTCGATTTCCAGGACGCCTCTTGCTCGGATCTGGTCGCTCTCCTTCGATCGATACATGGTTCTTATGTAGTCGTTCCTGTCGGAGATGTGAACGCCCAGTTCGGCCATCTTAGTGAGGCTAAGTCTAGTTTAGGTGGCAGGTTTGGGATGGCATCACGTTGATTGAATAATGGCAGACGGTTGTTGTAACTGTGCTCTGAGCGTAAACTATTTTTGGCCAGCGCTAATTTTAGACATCGTGCACGTAACCGTTATACTGATGTTTTCTTTCTCGGAATTAGACCTGGTCTCACATAGACCACAAACCTGTTAGTTATGGGTAGCGTGGGGTTCGATTCAGGACTGTCGTTCTTGTTGGAGCACATACTTGGATTCGGATCATGCGTTGTTACGTTTTCGTTTCGTTCTTGCGTTTACTGGGCAACGACCCCACCGACAACAGGGGCTGGCTGCTGGAAAACTGACTATACCGTCGGTGAAGCACAAGTGCCGAACCAGTTTGGAAAGCTCCCTTGGTAGTTCTAACTCCTGAGATCGTGATAGCTGCTGGACTCAAATCCCACAGACCATTCAAGAAGTAGATACTGTGGCATGCGGCAGGGTGGTTCGTAGATTGAATGGACATTGGGCCTCGGGGAAGTCCGTGGAGTTGTTTGAAACCAGACGGAATATTTCTCCTGGCATTTCATATAACAAGTCTGGAAGAGATATCCGTAAGAAACTGGGACGTATTTCAAGAGCGGCAAACTCTTTAAACTGATCCGTCCCACTGGTAATGGACGATGTGATGGAGGATTGTCTCCGGCCGTCACAAGATGCCTGGATGAATCCCCTATTTGGTGGAAGACTGACTGATCTTGATTATTCTGACGACTAGGTGTTGCTGTTTGAAAAGTTCCAAGCAGCACAAGCAACGCTAGTGGCTATTTGGCGTTCTGATGTGTACTTCGGAGTACGCTTTTCAACCTCAGAGTGCATCAGCGGCGGTGACAGAAATGTAGAAAGTGAAAGGGAAGCGTATATCTCTAAGACTAGGTTGGTGTTCGCTGATTTGGGACATCTCTGGCGACATGGAGGTCTCCCTCCGATGTCAAAATGTTGCTTATATAAGGTGACAGTAAGGGGTGTGTTACTTTACGGCAGCGAAACTTGGCCGCTCATGGTAGGCAATGTGAAACGTGTCTGCGTTCAATCGCTTGTAATGTATGGCTCCAGCAAGTAAGCAGCATGGAGGTTAGGAGGCGGGTAATTGGTACTGGTTGTGAAACGTCGAGAAGTGATTTCGTTCATCAAGGGGCTGACCTCTGTACGTCGGGTTTATCTCCCGGGTTGGGGAACTCGTGACTCACAGACTCGGTGGCTAGAGACCTTTGATGTGGTGGCAGTTAATCGGGCTCAGTGTAATGGGTGTTGTTGTTTGGTCGAGTTGTCTGTGCGATAACTGCTTTTAGTGAAGTGGGGCGGTGAAAACCATAGAGAGGCTGTTTTGTTGATAGCGCCCTGCTTTCAATCATAGCTTGACTGTTTGTTTGCAGTGTGTGGGCACTTTAGTGTTGAACGTTTGAATATAGACTTAACTATCTCTAGTAGTTAGGTCTCTTCCTCACTCCTTCTACTTTTTTTTCCAGCCGACCAGAATTTGCTTTCTTTCTCATGATTGTATGGGAGTTAGGCATCAGTGAGAACCACTGATGTATTATTGTCTGTGATGATGAGGGCGGTCATCCTTACACTTCCGGTGGTTGACAATTCACCGAAGCGTCCCGATGTTGGGTTGCGTCTCAGATCCATTTCCTTGCAGAAGCCACTACACGCCTAGCAAACGTCAACTGCTATTGAACGTTGGACGTCATTTCTCACCACACTTTCGGCTGTCGCATACATCTGTTTATGTTTTGGGCTATTTGCTGATTGTTTGCGCGTTCGAATTTGAACAGATAACCTGGTACTGTACTCTACTGTTGGTTATGTGAGTTAGCAGAACAGGTAGTCATGTTAGACTCGAGTTTCGCCCATCGACAGCGCATATCTTTATCCGGACCCAAATTTGCAATCCGATCATCGTGCTTACAAGATCAGCGTGTTAACTATAACGTCTCACTCGCGTATGACCGAATAATGATTATCGAACGTTCATCCACGACCTTTGAGAATAAGCAGAATCATTGCATTCAATCCAATCGATAACCTCGTGACCAGGGTTTCTCAGCTAGGTTGAAGGTACTGTTTTCGGAGCATGATTCAATTGACTGAGGTGAGTTCACTAAACCAACAGCTTACCTAGATTCAGATCGAACAAGTGATTTCAGAGGGCGATGAAATCACCAATCTCAAAATGCGTGGGGCAGAACCGTGATGTGTTTCATTTCAAGCCGTTTGGTTTCGTGAATTGCATCCGTTTGCGTTATGTAATAAGCATTAACATTTTCTTTTTGTGCATTACGATTATGTTGTCACTAGGGTTTTATAACACCAGGTGCAACTTCCGTAACGGCAGTTGAAGCGCTGACAACCACACTGATAATCGCAAGCCATGTGATAACAGGTAGTAATTAATTCACAATGATTTTCGCGAATGAAATACTCCTGCTGTGACACCGTCACACATGTCACCACTGTCATAATGCAACGTTTGAATGCAAGTCAGTCACACAGTTTCAGAATTGGGAGGAATCGCGTAGTCGGATTCGTGCACTGGTCATTCTTCTAAAACATTTAACCTCATTTTCCTCTCCCGAAGTTCAATATTGATACATACATCTCCGAATACTCATGCGCCGTAATCTAAACAACATATATGGGTATCTACAACGGGAAACTGGGCATCACATCAAGTCGGTTATGTCTGACTTACAATGTAGTTCAGATCGCCAAACCTCGGTAACACCGACTGACATTTGGTCGTTCTCTTGCACACGTCCTGTGTACGCGTGTGCAATTACGCCCGTCTCTATCTGGCGTTGCATTGGTTAAGGTCATTCATTACATTGGTTTATGTCCCCATGTGAACGCTGGATAGGTGGATTCACTTATGACGAATATTTTCTGCTTGACGCTGCCAACCGAACTCGAAAGCTGCTGTTACCCTTAACAAAGGGAGAACAACCGATCAGTGCCAACTCTCATTGTAAACTTGACGCTTCTCTGGACTTAGTGACCTTTCTTAACCCACCGGTTGACTGTCCACCCTTCTCCTTAACTGTTCGGTGTAAAAAACCGGTTTCATGTTATTGTAAACCACCTGCACAACAGTCAAAACTCCCGCAGCTTTTTTGGACGGGTACTACCGTTTCTCCTACTCCAGATACGTAATGACACGAAAGAACATTTGTAGTTTACCTGGGATTATTTTCATTGCTAATTTCTTGCGCTGTACCTGAGGAATCAAAACTCCTCCGTAACTTACTGAGGATAGCAGGACAATGTCAATTTCACAGTCAAAACCTACGCTCAAAATCCACCCTACAGAATATGTTGACTACCTGGATAAGTAATTGGGTGTTAAGGCACGTTTACGCCGCGCGACTCGTTTTTCCTCGTGTTACCCACGTGGGTAACACAATCTTTTCGGATGTGCGAATGTTCTAAGGTATCAGTGACAAAGTTTGAAGTTGAATAAAACAATGAGAAGACGCAATTCATGTGATGTTCTCCGGAGTAACATTTCGTACATTCTGATCGTATCAAGGAGCATGTACCCAAATGGTTGGATACACAATTAGAAACGCCAAGAGCTTGTATAGATGCCGATGGACGGCACCCCGCATCTTCCGTCGCAAGGCACATAATACAAACAGGACAGTCAAAGTTTCTGACGCGTTCTCGGTGATCTTTCGGAGCAACCGGAAACGCATAATTCAGTTTGCTGAGGCTTTGGCCATTAAACGTCACAGTCTCCCCTGCGTTCAAAAACAATGTGTTGACACTGCGGCTGCCCTGGTAGTCGGCAGTCCCACAATTGTGATTTTCATTTTTGGTGTCTGTCTGTTTAATCCCTTAAGCCATGACTTCCACTCTGTGGAATTTTGACTCGTTTAAAGTTAGTTACATGTCCATGTGTGATCAGAATGTACGAAATGTTATTCCGGAGAACAGCACATGAATTGCGTCTTCTCATTGTTTTATTCAAATTCACCAAGGGAACAAACTGTTTCAAAGTTGGAGTGTTGCTTATTCGATAATTCATCAGTGGTGTTTAATCAGAAATTTTGTTGCCCAAATACCCATCGAACATACCTATACATGCGTTAGCAGGTTACAAATTTGCTGCCCCGATTTTTCAGATGGCGAAGACATTCGCAATTGCTTCCCACACCAAGGACCTCGTAGTTTCACGTGTGGTGGAGCTCCGTTTGCTTGCTTCTGATGTAAATGCAGTATACTTCGATCGATCAGAGGTGAGCCACTCCATCGAACGGAGCCTGATTCTGCATCACCGGTCTCTATTAAGCCAGAGTCCTTCCAGAAGTGTCCTTTACGTCATTCGTCTATCAATCCACACGCATTCAAACTCGAAAGGTACCCCAATACCACAAGCGTGGATTTGATGTGACAGACCTAAGGGTCAATCACTGGAACCTCGACATTTTTGACAGTGTGCACCCATATCGATGAGTGTGACATCACGGTGGCTTTATAACTCCGCATCGGTTGAGCGGATTACTATATCTAACTTCTGTTTCGAATATAAGGGGTATCAAAGTTTATTCGCGAATTCCATCTGAGGAGTGACTCGGACTACGTGAAAGTGTGAAACCATTTTTCATCAGGCAACCCAGACAGGTGACACTTGTCAAGCAGAGGAAAGTTACTCTTATCAATAAAATACTTCAGGATGGAATAATCGAACAGGTCGAGTGTTTCGAAAAGGATTATCCCATGGGGGACTGCCTGCTACGATAGCAGGTAGTCCGACGCCCACTTATGTGGTGACGTTACTACAGAGCGTACTGTGCATTGATTAAGCTTTCCCACTGCTCGCTAAGGTATCCCGGAAAAAGCCGTAATCTTATGGTTTACTGGTTACAAATCGTAGGGGACCATACAATCCGTTCGCCAACGGGATATTACAGTGGCTGAATCGTTTCTTAGAAGCCATTCAAACTACTCAATTGGAAGTAGGGAGTGGGACAATGTTCTGCACAGTGCGCTCCTCATCTACATAACTAGTCTTTACCATGGCACAAACAAAGGCCGGGCTGAGTTAATGTACAGGGGACACACGAAACAGAACGCAGCCCATAGTTTACCAAAGGTTGCGATATGTGAGGAGACTGAAAGGCGGAGCCATTATTAGAATCAATACTCTGCGGGTTCCCGTTTTACCGAGAGGTACGTTCGTCTGTTTGAAGCAATCAAATGTTAACATGGACCAACTTTCGCTCTCGGGATCTCACATAATCAAACGAGCTGTTGGATCGTGAACTTACCGCGCCGCGACCAGAGCTGTACATACTTAGTTGCAATGCCGCTAGAGTTACTTAAACCGAGCACCATGCATTGCAAAAACCACCGCGGCCACACGGGCCGGTGAATCGTTGTATATCCTGTTCCTAAATTTTTCGTTCTCGAAAGGCGAAATCTTAACATTTACTTGGTTTCCGTCTCACTCATGCCCTGCATAAATGTGCCGCATACTTGCACTGATTCATTCTTTTCTGACTGACGTCCGACTTGTCGGGGTCACCTTCATTCCGTTGTTATTCCCCTACTCATACTATGTCCTCCACGTAATCCATCTGGAATTTTACGGTAGACTTTTATCGTTTGATGTTACTTTTACTGTATACATGGTAAAACAATACTAACCCATCAGACTCGATGTTGGGAATTTCTTAACATCTATGGTACAGAAAAACATACGAAAAACGATCGAGATTCCCTGCAGAAGAATTAGCTTCACGATCTACGGAACACCCTCTACATACATTTGTCAGTACTAAGCATGTTAATACGGAACCGCTATTGGAAAATTTTTCCCGAATAGAGAACCGATGTGTCAGCCTCGCTTGCATCATCACGTTGCCTTCAGCGAGCACCACAAACGCTGGTGTGAATTATCGTGCGACTCAAAATCAGGCCGTTAAGTGACGTTCGAGAAAATGCACAAATAGTACGGAAGTCATCCCGAAAAAAATGAGGGGGTTAATCCATCTGTTCGTAACTCATTAACGTCACGAATTTTCGCCCAAGACGAGAGTGATCTCGTTTTATATTCACCGCAGTGTTGCTTATGACCTGACCGACACATTAACAGTAGAAATCAGCGCACAACCACCGGATGTGCCGCCCAGGGACTCGGGAGCATTAAGATTTATAAAGTCAATATACACCGGAAAAATAAGCGTACAAATCATTAGGGCAAAATAAAATATAATTGTATTGAAAAGGTTAGATTATTTAAACAGTACTCTAAATAGAAAAGAGAGCGGGACCGAGTCTCTCACGTCTTTGTACATGATCAAGGAGCCTTCCTATCAAACAGGCATTTGATGTTGTATTGGGTACTACACAACGTAATCAGGTGGGGGACGAGACTCGAAGATTAGCCAGAAAAGAGCCTAAGGTAGCTTGCCGAAGTCTGTGGGTTTCGGAGAGGTTATTACTCGTTGGCATCTCCAATGTGCCATTGCGGGAAAATAAAGATCTTCGAGACGAGTACCTACGTCTGTGTACGGTTTCTGGTGGGGACTTCTGGATGGTGGGTGGAGTCAGGCGGCGAGATCCAGAACGAATAACTGTGCCACCACGACCGCGTAACTCAAGGTGCCGGTTACTCCACACAAGTGACAGAATGGCCTTTGAGGTTCGATCAGCCGTTTCGGGCTCACAGCCAACACGATCAGAAGCTCGCTGTTGACCTCGTGCAGAACGTCTTCCAGACCGTGTAGGTTCACGTGCATTTTGCGGAGTCACCGTAGGTTCCTTTGATTTTGATACGATCGTAGACGACTGTGAAAGTTCGGTACTTGTGTTTGATGAGGAACTCTGATCAGTGCGATCACTTTCATTTCCATTCTCCACGGGAACCAAATCTGCATAGGCACCGGGTTCCAATTCCCACGCAGCATCCCTTGAAAAGGACAAAATAGCAGTCGGAACTGAAAGTGAACTATTCTTAGCTTCGTAAGTCAGATTATCGTCTCCCGTCACATGCCGACTGAGAGTTATCAGGCTATCACGCATGAGTAAGAAAAACTTGTTGGCAGGTAGAAAGCGGCAAACGATTAGAAGAGAGACAACTTATCATGAACAGATCTGACTCGAATACGACACGGGATTCACAATCAACTGAAACAGTTAACTGAATTACACAAGGAGTGTCAGCAGGCTGTGGTTTGGAAAACTACATACAGAGATCGGCTGGTGGAGTCTACCTGGTAAATTAACTGCCAACAGCAGTCAAACAGTGGTGGAATCGGTTGACGTTGCAGTAGGATGAATGTACGATGACGACGCGCTTCATCCTGACAGAACATAGTACTACAAGTGTGGACGGAAGCCTGCTGCCCGAGAGGCGTAGACTTCCATCCGATGTTCTTGGTTTGAAAACGCATTTCTTTTGAAACACAAAAATTCTTTTGAATACGTTGCTATCTGAATATGAGAAAAGTTTTGCAAAGCAGTGATTGACAAGGAAGACCAAGTTGTACATTTTGGACAACGCACTGCGGTCTCCATAACTGGTAGAGGTTATTACATTTAGTAATTATTGACGACGATGCACTGTTCTCTCCAGAAACACACCTGCCAAAAAGTGCACACGAAATTTATTGTGTAAAGTGCCTTCACTGAAGAAGCAAACAACCCAGTACAATACAAGACATCTTTGGGATCACAAATGGGCCTAGTTCTTCATAGAGGGAAACAGCATGATAGTCATATCAGACTGAACCTAGCTTGGTAGTGCGTTGACCGCGAGAAGGATCGTTAAAATACATTAATCTGCTTGGAAGCAATATCTATGCATCGCTCTGGCACGCTAACATCTGACTCACATCATCTAAGGAATCTGGTCTAATAACAATTTTGGTGCGGTTTCATTGCCTGAGTCACGCCAAACTTACATCTACCAAATAAGCACCGTCGCGTGTGAACAATGCTCTTCAGACACAACTCTGTGCAAACGTAAGTGTGCAGTTTTATTTTGAAATCTGACTCAAATGAAGCCTTCGAGATAAAGTAGGAGTCCCTCAACCGAGAAGCATTATTATTTTGGAACCTCTAAAAACAATTGATGACTGGTGTTCCGACCGTTATGACTGCGTGGTCAACCGTACCGGAACTGCGAATAACGTCACGAAATACAAACAGGCAGTTCGCAACGACCCGAGTCCAACTAAGTCAAAGAAGTCGCGACTTTTGAACGGTGTGCATTGGCACTCAAACAAAAATCACTTAAAACACAATGGGTGCGGCATAACTGAGAGGTTTATATGTATGCTGTTACGCCTATTTTTGCCTCCCATATTCACATCCGCTTAATTCGTTCCTATTTGCACTCCAGGTGCACAAGCTGATTAAAGTCTACTCATCACATCACAGCTTAAATGCCCAACTTCTCAATAGCCGATTTCCTGTTCTGTGAGTTATCATGCTCTTCATCTCAACCGTAAATGTGTTCAACAAACGGTGAGTTTACCAACCAGTAGCAAGCTAAAAAAGTTTTTAAAAACACTGAAAGCAGTGACGCCGAATATGTAGGTTCAAAAATTATGGAACACTTCGATTACATCCTGATAACACTTCCGGGGGGAAAGGGGGCTTTTCCTCATACTGCTGCTCCTAACTGGCTGGCTAGCTGACAGTCCCAAGGTTCGAACGAACCCGATTTCGTGTTTGTGTAGACCGGGACAACATGACAGCCTCCAAGTCGGTGTGTAACGAAATCGCAGCACGAGGCCTGACAACAGACGGTTTCGTACCGTTAATTTTTTTAAATTTTATTGGTCTGAATCATGTAGACACCACTACTGTTCACCATGGTGTGTGATCCTTGTGCCACGTCACGTTATCTTTCCCATTACCTTCAAGAGTCATTTGTAGGATGCTTCTCTTTAACGGGGTTTGTAGTACTATGAGGACCGTTGATGGGACCCAAGCGCCAAGCATTCGGGTGTAACCGTCTTGACGACTCATAAAATGAGTCTTGCATTAGCACTCACATAGAATGGACTGCAACGCTGCCCCTTCCGTAAAAAATACTGTTCTTCACTCTGGAAAGTAATATTTGACGAGGGAGTGCTGGAGTAGGCAATGACGAATCCGCGTTAATCCCGATTTTAGCGTAAATTTTTCCCGTTGATCAGCTCTCTTCATTATTCAAGACAGCGAACGAACGAATTCCTGTTAAGTAGCCACTTTGCATAACTCTAACAACTGACGTCACCCTCGACAGACAAATCAACTGGAAGACGCGAAACAAGAAATGACCACCCAGATTCTTTCCATCAGTAAAAAACAAAGTTTAAAAACGGTAGTATCCGTCCAAATCCACAAACCTGAAGACAGCAGAGCACAAAAGACGTCGAATACGAGCTGAACACTGAAAATAGATTATAATAGATATCAAGCGGGATTTGCTTCCAACTCTGCATCGAAGTATACAGCTAAGCTTAATATCGAGATAAAATCTGTCGCAAGATAACACTGTGGGGATTTTTCAGCCATCCATGTGGCCAACTTGTGCGTTACCAGGCAACCATACGTTGAAATTATTTGGATCAAAATACCTCTCATTGTCCAAATACGACAAACCAGTCAGACGACCGTGAAAACTGGATCGCCGGACGACCACTTACAGTGAAGCGGCAAATGAATCCAGTTGCGTATTCCCATAAATGAAATGAAGTTCCAAGGTCGAATTAACATGACCTATTTTTACAACTACGGACAGCTGGTGTCTTGTTGTCGCCAAAGACAGCCGTTGGTCAGGGTGGTCCAGCAAACAAACTTCAGTGGTTCTGAGTCACAAAGCAAATTGAAACGAAACACAAACATTGGGACCGTTGGTGGTTTCATACGTTACATAAGTAAACTCGGTCAAAATTCCTGCAACAATTATTCTGCAGAGCATTGAATGCAGCGTAAGAGAAACCAAAAACAATAAACGGGAAGCCGACCAATGTTAGAATTTTCCACAAATTGGGATAAGTGTAATCTTAAAATTGAGTTTAACGTTACATCATGGGAGTTGAGTAACAGCCAGCACACCCATGCACCACAGGTAGATTGGTCAGCACCATAAGATGAAGACAAGTATGGACTCACCTGTCTGGGACCCAAATCCCAGCATCAATGACCGAACGGATGAATGTCTGCTTGTCAGCGCAGTAAGGACATTTCAAATAGTGTAAGGCAGCTGAAGCGGCGTAACCGGCAAGACAATCCCGATGCATCCACGCTTTGGGACAACATAAACCGTGGATGGTGTCATGAGTCCAAGAGTCGTAGGCAGAAATCTGGCGGTGAGGTGGTTGTGTGGTAAACTGCGCTTTCAACCAGTCGGGTAGGTGGTTGAGAGATGACGCGATTTTATAGGTTGGAGTAGGTGAAGGTTCGTCCGACTTTACTTCAGGTTCTGGTTCTGGAGGATCAGGCAGAGAGTCTGATACCTCCCAAGATGAACTACTGCAAGACACGAACAGAAATCGCTGTGTAGATATTAGTCAATGAGGCCTGAAGTACATCTGGGAAAGAATTGGTTTTTGCATTTCAAAAACTTTGCAGACGCGACATTCTAAGTCAACTAAAGACTGTATACTAGTTTAGACAAAAGTTGCAGTAACAAGAGTTCGGGTCAGTATCCGCGATCGATAGCGGGTGTGCCGTTACCATCGAGGTCCACCCAACTCAAGCGTCTATTTCTATGGGTTCACTTGCAAACACTTGGTCCACGGTGCGTCTCGCTGGTTCGGACTCAGCAGGCACAGAGACTGAGTTGAACCAGCAACTCTCCGTGTAGTAAGACCCAAAGCTGTTAATTAGCTATTCGATTGTCGCTCAAAATAAGTGTTATTCGCTTGGTTGTGATCGGTTAGCATTTTGTATGGGCAATCAGTGTAATTGGCTACGATTGTCCGATGGCATTACGTTCAAGTGAGTGTTGCGGAACAATTCGTCTTGGCTCTAATTTGATTGGAAAATAAACATACAGCACCAATTTAATGACTTTCGGAATGGTTACCATACGCACCATAGTGTATCACAAAATAAGTTTACGAACAGTCTGTTGTTCAATCATGTATTGGATGACTTTCGATTCAGTAAAGTGAACTAGTTAAAACCGCCATCAATGAATGTGTGTGGGGTAACACTAGGAAACGGAGACCTAAAGTGCATACCAATTAGGGTGCTTAACCAAGGCCTCAGGTCCCATAATCTACAAGAGGCAGCAGGCTGTAACACTTTCTGGAATAAATTGTGCAGCAGGACATATATTAAAGTCTAATCCGCCTTTGGCGATTTAACCATCTTGACTTCGTTAGATGGTACGTGGTTCATGACGGGTTCGGCAGCAGTGCAAAGCTCCTCTTTGACTTAGGCTATGTCGGAACGAGTCCACTGTATATCTGAAGAATTCGGCGAACAATATTTTGTTAGATAGTCCAATGTAAGGGGCATAAATGAGTTAGCTCATCAAAACGGAAAATATGACAACTGCATCGAAATGAACAGTCAACAGTTTGCTTGTCGACAACAAGGAAACTGCAAGCCAAAGCGGTGCTGGTTACCGCACCGTGTACGCTAAGAAACGAAGAACAGATTCTCCCGTTTACGGTTAACACTACAAATCAAATTGTCCAGTTTCCCTCTAGTGAATCATCCCCACTCCAATCTACGAGGTTACTATCAACCAACTGGTCGGTAAAAGCTACGAACCGATAGCGGCAAAAAAAACACTGAAGGTCGTTTCGTCCTCATGACATACAGCCGTTTTGGGTATAGAAAAAATCAACATGGATACGGAGGTTCAAACCGTAGCAGAAACCGAATGCGTATGTTTGGTGCGTTCATCGAAATGGCTATATAGTTTCGGTTTTCGGATTTCCATCTTACTTGGACGAAGACAACCTGCGAACATCACATCTTACGGACACGCGAATACGCTTTGGAGTAGACATGGTCATACAAGACCTCCGAGGAAGCCTCCGCTCCGATTTTGGAGTGTCCATTGGATACGGAGCAGACCCGATGAGGTGTTCCTCGTGTTTGTTCTTGACTTTACCCTTTGTGGAAGTCACAGTCGGTAGGTCCGAAAGCGTACTGAACAGACAAATGCAACAAGACGGCGTCTCCGTGCAAAGTTCGAGCCATTTGTCCAAGTTCTGAGTTGGTCAAATGTAAACACGAAAATGATAACAATAATAATGCGATCTGCGTAATGTGGCTTAGTGGAGCACGACAGAGTGTAATACACAGTACGGTCGTTTTAATTAAGTTATTTTACGAACAAGAAGTTAGCAATGAATGAGTCAGCCAAAGCGTCCAATTAGTTGCAGAACGCTGAGAACAGTTGTTAATACGTCTGTGGTATTCACCTCAGAAGTGTGGAAGACCTAGTGTTGAGAAAAACACCGAAATGAATGTTACACAATTTCCTACGTAAACAAAGCGGTGAACAGTACCAAGTGATTCGTCACACGCACAAACGGTTACAACTCTGTTTACATTCTTGAGATAAACAGCAGACAACAAACCAGTCTGCCTACACCACCTCACTATCTAAAGCGCGCAAAACTGCCTGTGAAATGTGTCCGAAGGAAGCAACCTGATGAACACAATACAGAAGAGACGCGACACGTACCTAGTGCCCAAGAGTCAGTACACCTGAACGACCAACGAGATGGAAAACTGGAACATGCCTGTAATTACTGATGAGAGATCGGAGATTTGGTTTGTTTTCAAGTTGACGATCACACATTTGATCGCAGCCTTCGCATTCAGATAGACTTACCAGCCAGCCTCTTCTGAAAAGAAAAGAAGCACTAGACTCGAGTTTAGCTCTCATTAGAGCTCGTCAGTAGTGCATATCCTTGCCACGGCCGGGATTTGAACTCCGGCCATTCCAATCATGAGGCAACCGTGTTGACCACTGCGCCATTGCCCGATCGTCTCGAGAGGTCCGAAAAGGCACCGTTTCAACATCACGTAACACAACCTTTCATCAGTGCCCAACAGTTGTTCGTTGAGTTTTTCGAACCGGATGGGATGTCGTATCGTAGCCACTCCAGAATAATCAACCTTGTTGAGTTGGCAACATCTACAAGTCTAGGTCTACTGTTAACTATTAAATCTTAAGAGCAAATCGATACACCCACGAGAAAGGACAACCACTTCAGCGCGAACAAACACCTTATGCACACGCTTATTTGTGGCAACTAATACCAGCTTGATCAGTCTGACTTTCAAATGGAATGCGCTGTTAGAAAGGCTCAAAATCTATTGCTGGCCGATCAAGTACCTAATTCATATGTATGGCAAACACAACCTATTAGAGCACATTGCTCATCTTTGGCGCTGCCAAACAAGAAGCATGAATTTAAGCGTAGGAGGAAGTAGTACAGCGAGAAAATCATATCCTCCACATTCTGGCACATTCCCGATTTCCCTGACGTCATAATATGTGAACTAGGTATATTTTTTCTGAACTTGCCTTTTACAGCTGACTGCAACGTGACAGGGTAATCGAGTGGTGCGTTACAGGATCGCAAATACGCCCAAGTGTAATGAGGTACTGGCAAAATCAACGTATATTTTGAATGCACACACTGAATTCCTCCGATCGAATGGCATAGAGACTAAATGCCATTTCTTTCTGCATTGGAAACTACGGACAGACCGAGACAACCTCCATGCATAAATGAGTGGTTGCGTTCATGATGACGANACGGACAGACCGAGACAACCTCCATGCATAAATGAGTGGTTGCGTTCATGATGACGAAGTTTTGCGCACTTCCCGTAATGAAGTAATCCTTGGTGCCAGCAGTCATCCGAACACAACAGTGGTTAACTTGTGATTTGGTAGAATTTGAAATTAGCTCGAGCGACCGTACTGAAAAGATACTTTTGAGATCAACAAAACTTTTGACAAAACGTCCTAGCCCATAAGGTAGTGGGATGTTGTGTTATTATTATTATTATTGTAATAGATCGACCGATCAATGTGCCACTCAGATCACAGGTGGTCAAAAGATTGGTGTTCTGGTCGGCAGATGGGACTCTTTTAGATGCTACGTATCATACATCAATGACAGTATCCTTGATAAAAGCCAACCGTAATTTACAGGTTGTTAACAGTAGTTCAGTGATACGCTTAGTGTTGCTGTTGTTTGCCCCCGACAGTTTGATGACACAAACACAGCCTCTTTCGGATTTGGCATCTGTTTCCCCATCAGGTGAGCGTCGGGTTGTTCATTGTTGGTGGTTGTCCCGCCTTTGCCCCAGCGATCGATGAGCGTCTCCAATAGATTCACCTGTGCGATCTAGTTAAACCTCAACGAGTTTACACCGGGATCTGTGAAGGAGCAGCTATAGGTAAAGTAGACGCAGTCCAGAGTAGCGGTGAAGGGTGATTTTCCATATAGCCTCAGGATGTCATCTCAACTGTTGTTCGCAAAGGCTGACTTCATGGCTAGTTGGCACGTTCGCGTCGAAATGAGAATGATGTTCAGGGGGATGTCCAGCTGTAGTCGAAGCGGAATGTCTGAGAGTCAGTAAACGACACTTCTCCCCGAAAGTATAATCGATCCAAGATGTGACGAAAATTTGGTTGGACCAGCGGGTAGGCCACTGAAATGATCGGTCCTGAGACCCTAATGGGGGTTGCAGCACCACTGAGTTGTTCACGTGACAGCAATCTACCGTCAGACCTTGCCAGTGACGTTTCTAGTCATTGGATCTATAAAATGGGCAAAAGTGCAAATTATACCAAACCCCACATTGTCAACAGGAGAAGGAGGCTTCGGAGATCGTTGAGGGTTGGCTGAGTGCGATTCACCATGGCGGTGAAGAGAATGTATCAGCTAGATAACCACAGACTTAACAGACGTTGGTGGCTGATAAACCACCATGGCATTGTGTGTGTGGCTTGACAAACCCTGACGTTTGATAGTAATCATCCGGAGATTCAGTCTGGGACTATTTCATCCAGAGACAGATAAGTCTGCATCTTCCTGAAAACGGGGACCATTAACGAAGATCAGCATCTTCAATCAACCGAAAATCATGAGATATCCTGAACCGCTCGTATTCACGATTGATGGTATCCATATATGATGTAGCATTTTTCCAGTTTAAACCACTGGTTACACATATCGAGTAGGAAGGCCTGTTCGATAAAGATTTGGATGAGAGGCTTGATAACGCTTCTGTCTTGTAGAAGCACTTTGCATTTTGAAGGTGTGAAGCACATTCCATGCAGTTCAGCTGGTCATCCACCTTGTTTAGCATGGTTTGTATGTCTTCGGCAGAGGGGCTAAGTACCAGTGTCATTTGCATGCTCCAGGTCGGTTAACCTAGCGCCAGGAAGAAGTTCAACATCAAGCCCACTGCATTCAAGTGCACCCTCTAGAATGTCGTCCATGACAAAAGTGAACAGGAAGGGGGAGACCGGACATTCTTGACGAACACCACTAGAAATGATGGGCGACCGAGACGGTTATCCACTAACCCTTACACTACTTACACGATGGGCATACAGTGATCCCAACAGATCCACGCACTTCCCTGACACTCCACTGGGAAGAATACAGTTCTAGTGTGTCTAGTGCATCCGAGTTACTCACTGGTCGTGTATTATGTCGGCTCACTAAGTCGAGAGAAAGTCAGATAAGTGAAGAACAGGCAGGATTGCGGTCCTGTCGTGGATGTGTTGATATGTTCACCCTGCGACGAATGCTGGGGCATTAGTGCTCTTATAGGCAATCGACAAGCGTGGTGTTTTTAAGCCTAAAGGCTACTTTCGATTCGGTTGCTCATAACGTATTCTGGAACAGAAACACACCGTAACTGAATTACATAAAGGGCCTGCCAACAGTCTAACTAAGCTCAGTACCCTTTTTATGATAATGGCTCTGCAGGGTGTACTAGTTGGGCTCATTGTACGTTTAAAGAGAACTACATGTAATGTAGCACAGAACAGTCGTAATCACAGAGTTCCACAGCGCCAAGCTGCGTTTGTAAGACAGTCTTATGAAGTATGCTTCTTGAATACATAAACATTCTGTCTTGGCCAGATAGTATTGTAGCCCGTGTCATGCGGAAGTGTTAAGGATATACCAGAAATAGAAAAACTTTTTAAAAACGGAATGCGGTGCCTAGAGATCCAGCGAATGTCTGGTGAACGCACAGTCAGGTGTGGTAGGCCACCATTTCAAGTAGTCCCTCAACCCGGAAAGCGGTGTCTGCCGATTTTGTACGACAGAGCTAGCATGGTCTGCTGGTGCGCAGGGTGAATTTATTAGTTGACTAACTGATCCCGTGTTCGAGGATTTCCAAAGCCAAAGACTACAGATAATCGCGTCGCTCACACGACTATTCCTTCCAATGTACGTTAAGTAGCCGATAGAGTAAGGATGGCAAAACGATAATTTAAGGTCAAAAGCCACTTTGAGATCCGACGATGTATGTAAGTAAACAGCCAGAGAGTGCTGAAGGTCAATTCACCGTTCACCGTAATAAAAGGTCGACGAAAAAAGGGAATGGGGCGGAAAAGGACGATGCCGTGGGACAGCAAACAACAGATTGGGCGTGAGCGCACAAGACCATGGCACCTTGTCAAGTCGCACAGCATTTTTAACGAGCAATTTGTTTGTTCGCAATGTTTCCAAATGACTGATTTTACATAATCGAACAAGTAATATCTTCATCATTCGAAACCACGTGTGGTCCGCCACCCTGTGGTCTCACCTAATTGTCGTTAAGTTTTGAATAATGTCCATTGCGGTGAACGCTCAGCAAACAAGTAGAGTGCACGGCTTAACCGTCGCGGACTGTCTGTTACCTAAGTGATCAACGTGTTGGCGAGGTAGCACGTTGCTCACACGATGTTCCCACTTGATGTGGTTAGACAGCGGAGGTAACGATGGTCAAACACAGTAAGACTATTCACATTTCCGTATCGAATTGGACACGTTTCCGAACCAGAAACAGAAGGGACCGCACACACGCACCATAGCGTCTCCCTTGACCTCCGGGATGACGACAGTTGGCGTAAGTAACACGTGCTTCCGCTATTCTCTCTGACAATTAATGTTACAGGCTGATAAGACGGTACCACCTAAATAGGAGGAACAAACCAGTCTTAGATAAATTACCTTGAAAAAGGAACGCCTCAATCAAGAAACAGAACTTTCGTGTGATGTGCATTCTGCTCAGATTAACCAGTTCGTTCAGCCTACTCAGCACGATTTCAATGACCCAGACAAAGCAACCAAGCAGAACAATGCTATCTGCTCAAATCTTGCCAATCAGCATGTCAATGTGAGGGCGCTACACGTCAAAATCACCAGATTCCTAGAATGAACCCTCCAGAGCGTTGTTCACGGCAAACTTAGTCAGTGAGAGAAGGATCGGATATTCTAGCCGAACACCACCGGGAGCAATTCACAAGCGCTCAGCCTAACCACAAAGTGAACAAAGAACTTAACATGTTTACGTGCATTTTTTCGGCTTTACCTTGGGAAATACAGCTCCAAATAGCATTACAAGCAACCCAATGGAAGGCAGCATTCCAAGTATTAAAAAAATCACACTGTGTAGCTACCTATAAAAACAGTAAATCAGGATTTCATGCACAATAAAAAGATAATCAACACATCCGTAACCCAGTCTCTAATTATTGTCTGCTTCTCACGCACCTGATTGTTCTGGGTTTGGTGAGACAAGATCAGACAACTAATTAACTCCGACGAAAGAGATGTATCTTTGTTCGTTAGAGGCTTTAGGATTCCTTCTGAAAACTACACTATTTGCTGATAAGTACCAACTGATTTTTTCTTGCGGTTTCCAAAACCGTCTAGAACAGTGATCAAATGGGTGACTGATCATCATCATCATCATCATCATCATCATCATCATAGGTGACTGAACGCAAATAGCAATCTTTGGAAAGATGAAGTGAGAAGAGGCGTGGGTATGGGAATGATCAGCCCGTTCCCGTCGTTTGTATATTCCAATTTGGCTGTTCCAACTCTTCCTCAAAAATACAGTCATCAACCAAATCGGTGAGACTAGCAGATGATAAATGAACCATAGGTTTTGACAACACGGTCGACGGCTATCGCAACCACGCGTGCCGGGCACTTTGAAAGATTTCAATTGGCTTGGGATAAATCATTCAGCTATGGTTGTGTGATCAGTTGCGGCTTCCCAGACGATTCTCCGCCTGAAACCGAAGTGGCTCTGGGGCTTGAACTGTTAAAAAGTGACGGTCCAATATCCAGACCTCCCTTTCCCACCACTCTTCAAAGATGACGGTGAAAGACTGTTGTCTGCACTGATCACACTCTACCGTTTCATATGAGAAACCAAGTAGCTGGTGCTCATCAGTAGTCGTTCCCAATTTCAGTAAAGGTGTCAGGATATAATGTGACAGCCACAGAGGTATTAGCCGTGTTTCTAGTGCATCCAGGATGTTCAGGGGTCACATAATACAGCAGATTCTGGAACACAGAGAGAGCCGAGTACGAGAAGAGTAGGCAGGTTGCGGGTGTATCAATCATGTCTTCACTTTGTGACGGAAAGTGGAGCATCAGCACTCCTTTTCTCAAAAACTGTCGTGATATTCTCGGACCTAAAATCTGTCTTTGACTCGGTTTCCCGACAGGCTCTCCGGGGCTGCTCCCATCAAAGAGAAATCCCAGCGGACTGCTGATTTTTTGAAGTCGTGCTTCTGTCCTGAGTATGGAGCATGCATTTGTGGGTAGTTATCTCGAGCTTTCTCCACGTCAAGTGGCGTTCGACAGGGTTACCCGATATCCTTCTTTTTCGATTTTGTGATGGACGAAATTCTGGAAGAAGCACTCAGAGGTTCCGAGGGTTTCCAAGTTTCTAACAGGCAGTAACTTGACTGATACTGGTTATGCGGACGACATTGTTCTATATAAGTTTTTCTGCAGAGGATACGCAGATAATGTTGAACTGGTTACATAATATGGCTGACCTGTATGGGATGTGCTTTACACTTTCGAAGTGTAAGTTGTTCCAAGATTGGGCTAGCAATGACTCTGTCTGTTATTGCTGGCAGGATCCTGGAGACTGCCGATCGTTTCACCTACGTGGATGACGTCATCTCGTCAGCCTGTAGTATTGGTGATGAGGTTACCATGAGGATGACGAAAACGCGGTGTAATCACCAACCTTCGTCACCTAAGAAGGCGGAAAGACATCAAATTGTCAATTAAAAACAGAGCTTACAATGTGTGCGTACTCAGTTCTACTCCATGGATCAGCGACGCGGCCCATCAAACGGAAGATGCATCTAGACTCAATTTGATCATTGTTGGTTCTATCGCTTAGCCTGTACCAAATGAGCTGACCGTGTGAGCAACACTATGGTTCACCGGCGCGTATTCGGGAAGTGCGGAAGTTCGTGATCGATAACGGAGACAGTGAAAATGCAATCTTTGCTGTACTTCATATGCCGACGGAGCGTCTGCCATACCGCGTACTGTTCAGTGTGGCTGGTGGTGGTTGGAAGAAACCACAATACGGCCAAGCGATGACGTGATCGCCAGTTATGAAAACCTTGACTGACAAGCTGAACGAATTTGGTAGGTACCGTCTGATTGGAAACACTCACTGACATGGCATTATGTTGCAGTCGGCGGCGAGTTTGTATCCGCAAAATCGTTGAGTCCTGTTTTGTGAAACTCCGATTTCCTTTGTTCCATTTCTTCCTTCCCTTTTTCCTCACTATACAGGGTTGGTGGCATCCGCTTCGGATTCGCTTGTCATAGTGACAGAAGTCAAAGGGCTACTGTGCACAACCATCACCACACGTAGCTTGCGCTGAACTACTTGTGACTTCACTCACACCGTGTATCCAGTATAAACCCAAAGGAGTAATACCAGGAGCCGTGTGAGTGAGACTTTTGTTTCCAGCGGGTCAATGCAGGTATCCACCTTTTCCGGTTGCTCCCTTTTGGTCAATCTGACACGAATAAATCTACAAGGACTGAAGTTCTAGTCGGCATAGCCGGTTCACAACAGCACACCAGCCTGACTACCACGCTAAGTTAACAGAAAGGATCATGCACACACACACACTAATTTTTTAATCTACAACTTCGTGCACTATTGTCAGGACCAAAGGCAGCCCGAAACATTGTACTCAAAAGTACGGCTCAAAGCTGAAAATGATTATGTGCGGCTTAAATTGACACGTTCAGTCACTGTTCACGTATTTCCCGCAATACGAAACAATAGACTACATTCATGAGCTAGCTGACTCTTTAAGGAAAACTTTACTGTTGAGTAATAAAAGCAGTCACTAATTTAAAAATCACAATACCCAAGCTAAACAGATGAAGTAACCATGGCTTGGGAACCATCCAGGCTAAGTCATTAAGTTTAAAGGTTGAACAAGTACCAGTTGTAGTCACCACAAGTCTGTCACAAAAAGCGCTACACTAACGACCTGTAAGTATACAGTCAAACTGAACGAATGACTGATAATTCGGTTCAGCGCCTGGACAAATTTCACCACCCTGAAAGTTACGTGTTGAGGCGAACAATCATCAGCCTTTTCTACACATACACACACATGAGCTGCCCAGAAGATGACTTCATTGGAAGAGCTTTTTATAGGAAGTCTATGTGCCTTACAACTTGGATTTCAGCAGCAAACGACGGAAAAAAACTAGTGAATGTGTCATTCATTCAAGTAAGGTCAATATACACAAGATGGTCTTGAAGTAGACAACAAGTAAGGTGGCCAGATTACATGCAGCCACTCTTTAAATCATGTATGGAGAAACAAAAACCAACTGAACTGATCAAACGAACGGTTGATGTGACTGAAGAGGGTTCGGTTTATCTTAGCCAAATTACGCTGCAGTTAAAGATTTCCATGTGGTTGCCAGAAAAGTTTCATGGGCAAAACAGAGACGCTCGAGGTTAAATAGGGGGCGAACATTGTCTAAAACAGATGTGGGAGCCAGTGTGCCTGGAGTCAAATCGGCAATAAGCTTTACGCACTCACAGAGTTGATTTTTTCATCTTTAGAAAACAGGAGGCAAATAATCAAGTGTGCCTGAGTCGCCAATAATAATAATAATGATAATAATAATAAAACACGACAATGTTGGCGGGACGGTCACAATTGGTGTTGATCACTAGGAAAATCGATTGATCCAATGCTACAGTGCATTCAACCAGACAAAAGGTGGGTTTGTGCATGTTCGAGAGGGAACATGGGAAAGGAAAACCGGCTGGATACAAATAAAAGATTGTATCAGAATCTAGTAGAAGATGTAGGAATACACTTTGGGATCTGAACAGAAAGATGAACTGTGTCATAAGAATCTTTTCTGAAGAAACGTTCGCACACTGCGAACTGATGAGAAGCAAAGATACTAAACAACCGGTAACCTCTGTCGATATTCATAATCCTGTTGATTCACTGCAATCCACGGTGTTTGCAGTTTGTTGAGATGATCGTAATCGATCGGGCGGAATCGGCTTTGAGCGCTTAGAAGCAGTTACACATGAACCTGATTTTACTCTGAACAGTGACCTATCCAAACGCACTGGCTGAATATGTACTTCTGTGGTTGTTTGGTGTACTAAAGCGCTCACATTATCGTAAATTCAGTGCTGATGGACCCACACAAAGGATGAAATCAACCATGTTTTGTATTCTGAATGCTATTTACAAACTTTTAACGGGAATTAACTGCCTTGAAATCTTGAGACAGAGAGGCACTGGAAATTACAAGGGGAAATGGAAAAAAGAAAGAGTGGATATTGATGAAGACTGGATAATAAACGCCGAGAAAACGACTTTTGATGATTCCCGTTCGTTTATTGAGTGGCAAGCTGAGGTAGAAAAGGTCACCCGGAATTTTAGACCCATCTAGGGGAAAGGTCAGTCTAACCGGACGCCGTGGTTAGGATACTTATCTGAATCTGGTTGCTGCTGTGTGCAGTAGAAGTAGTCAAACCGATATAAAGTTTCTAAAGCAATACCTCGGCAAGTTAGATGAGGTGAAAGGCCAGGACTTCCACTAGATTCGAAGTATCAATCATCAGTGGTTAACACTAATGCTTAACTGCCACACAACCA
>QNGE01007091.1:0-25660 GCA_008508345.1 Paragonimus westermani
TCAGTGCGCTACGACGTGGTTGAAAAGCACGAGTCAGACGGAAATTTCCTACAATTTATGTGCGTTGGGAGGAATTCTCACTCACTCCAAATGGATTATTATGCTCGAATGACAGAATTGTTATTCCCCTAACTCTTCGTAGAGCTGGTCTGGACGATCTACCTTCCGGACATCTTGGAGTTGAAAAGATGAAGTCTCTGGCCAGACTAACGTGCTGGTGGCCAGAGATTGATGCAGATATTTGTCGTCTGACTAAAAGTTGTTCACCTTGCCATCACAAATTCCACAATTCATCGTCTAAAAGGACTCCATGGCCGATGTCATCTGAGGCCTGGCAATGTGTTCATGCGGATTATTGTGGTCCTTTTTTGACAGGTATTATGCGCCAGTAGTGACTGATTTCTATTCAAAGTGGCCGGAAGTGACATTCACAACAACGCCCACTGCAGAATTCACCATGTGCGCACTCAGAAGAATAATTACCAAAGAAAGTATTCCTCTTGTGTCAGTGACTGCCAATGGTACCCATTTCACTACCAATCTTCTAACTACTTGGCTCAACGGCATTGGATACAAGCATCTATTTACTCCTGCTCGACATCCCTGCTTCAATGGTCAGGCTGAAAACTTTAGCAAAACACTCAAAAGTGCTATAACCTCAAACGTGATGTGCATTCAATCCTCCGAAGTTACCTTTCATCGCGGTAATGACCTGAGACCGTCATCTGATTTGCTTCTAAAGAATCTTGGTAAATGCTTATACCAAGTTCCAGATGTTGATGATTTATCTGTACATTATCGACACGTGGATCAAATACGTTTTGGGGATACAGGTCAGTTTGTTCCAAATTCTGGTGTGGCTTCAGATAATGGTGATTCTGCTGTGGATTCGAATTCGAACCAAGAAATTACAAGCATCATTCGTAGGTATTCAAGACTGCGAATGAAACCCAGAAAGGAATCCAAGAACCCGCAGTCCCATTCAACTTGTTGGCAATGTGGTGAATGTCATCGAACATATAATTCCACGTCAATTATTGAAAATCAGTTTGTACATTTTTGATAAGGCGCGGAATTCTACTGCAAGCGTGTGATTGTCGCTCATCAGTTGTGATCTGCTCATTTTGGATATGCCGGCTACTGTTCGCGTGTTAAGATTTATCTATTCACGAAACATCACAAATTGTTTACCGAAAGCAGATTAGGATATTATTCTACGCTCACCTACAGACAGCGCTGTGGAAGAAACTTGGTATTGATCCGCTTTGGCTGCGTGGGCTAAAGTTCAACCTGACGCTGCTGTATAAACTCATACATTCGGAGGCGATTACCATAGTGTTTACCGTCCACTTACAACACAGCTCTCCATATAGTCTAAGAAGTAAAGGTTCCACCTTGCGAACCCTGATATCCCGGAAAAATATACGTGCAAACTCCTTCCTTGTCAAGTATTCCTACATTTGGAATAAACTTCCAAATGAAGTCGGAGCCTGTAACAACATCCAGCGTTTTAAAAAGGTTTGGAGAGCTATCTTACGATAACAAACACAAAGCCCATCTTCAAATTCTGTGTATTTCCTGATGACCCTTGTCAGTGTGGTCCGAGAAACATTCAGCCGTCAGATGCGTACCACGTCGATAACCACAACGCCGTCTAGCGCCCCTCGACATGTGAACGCGGCGCTTAATAATAAGTCCAGCAAAACGACGTCACGTAAGCTTTAGTTACGAGACGTTCACTTCATGCGATTCGCCAAACCATCGACTCAATTCTCCGCATGCCCGAATGAATCCCGGGTACATAACAAACTGACACAACAAACAGTAGATAGAGTTATATATCCCAATAATCATAGCAAAAATAATAATATCGTATGAGTTCTTTCTCAAAAAATTCCGCTAGCACATTGTTTGTCATACTAAATGTCATAACACCAGATTTTCTCATCTAACGTGTGAAATTACATTCTTTTTCCGATCCCCATATTATCCATCGGGCGAGGAAATTTCTCTATGACCGATGAGTGCACGGAACTTCGTCTTAGATGAACGGTCAGCGAGATGTTTAACTCTTTGAGGTTTTTGGGGAAATCGACGAAATCCTGTGTTGGAACCTGCCCAAGCGTTTGCTGGATTTTGGGATTTTCCACCCTGACTCGCCAAAGCCGACCTATCCTGACTTTTTCCGGACGCCAATTTCAACCCCCGTAATGGTGAAATGCTTGAAGAATACCCACGGGCATTCTATGGCAGTGCATTCCTTTTCGTACACGAAACAATAGGAAAACTCTGATGGAATGAATGTGACCTGAGGGTTTAGTAAAATGGTACAAGTGATCTTTCCAAGTGAGATCTGAAAAACATCATATATCATAACATCGTACGCAACATAGTGTTTAAATGGTCCATTATCGGTACATCACTTACTACGTTGAATCAGCACGGCGGTGAACGATGAGAACACGTTTAGAAGGATATTCAATATGAAGTTCCGAAAGTTCAAGGATTATGTTGAAGACTTGTGCAGATTTCAACAGGAAACTTGTACAAGCTTTTTCATTAACACTTCGCAGACAGCTACAAGTGTCAAGAAGCATAGAGGAATAGACCTGCCGCCAGGCTGCCCGTATGGAAGTGCGGTGTACAAATGCGTGCAATGTTCACGGCGAACGAAGCCCTCCAAACGGTAAAGATTATTTAATCAATTGTCACGGTGAATTGTAGTTTTGCAGATTATAAATGTCAAGCCTTCTGGGTCATCCATTATCGCACCGATGGATATCAAATCGAGAAGGCAAACTTGGTGCACTCACACGACTTTCAAATTGGTAAGCCGAACATTTATCCTAGGAATAGACATCTGGCTAATGATGCTGAACTGCATGTATGTGAGATGATGAGCCATTTTAAGAGTGCCCGTGGAATGAGGACGTACGTGAACCGTAAGTATGGGATTAAAATGCGTCGGCAGGTTTTATTTAATCCACGTGCAAGGCCCAGCAAATTGGATGATCGCAACGAAATTATGAAGTTGCAAGATTTACTGAAAGTGGAAGGTAGCTATAGGTTTCTACTCCAGGACAAAGTGATAAGGTTCGTCATGCTTCTACCGAAAGGTACATTCCGACTGTCCCAAGTATGGGGATGTCATTCTAAGAGATGCAACTCACCTGTTAAATTATGGCGGCTTTATACAATGGAATGCTATGTTGGTAGACGTAACTGGAGTTGGGGTGACGTTTTTTTACGCACTTATGCCGAACGAAACCACTGCCAGTTATATGACAGTTCTCGAAAACCTGCTTAAAATGGTGCCCTGTATGTATGCTGTTCGCACCTTCATTGTTGACCGTTCAGCAGCACAAATGAGGGCAATAGGTGAAGTCTTTCCGCATTGTGCCATAGTATTCTGCCGTTTTCATTTACTGCATGATGTGTCTCGGTGTTTCCGCCAGTTGGTTGGCATAAGAGAATATCAGAAGAACCGTTCAATTAGTACCGTATTAAATCCAGTTATTACGAGCGCCTTCTCGTTAACCGTTTCAAGGATAGATTAACTCTCGTTGAATATTGAGAGGCATTTACTGGATCAATAGATTACGCGTAACTCGGTGTGGACTTGAATCGTTAGCGAACGATTCAATAGCGTTTGCGTCTAGAAGTGAGCGAAGGCAAACAGGACACTCACCTGTTTCTCTTCTTGTATGCTGCCAAGGCCGAGTATGTGGCATCCGTGGAAGTGAATTCCGATTAACGTTCAGCACTCTGTTGATATAATCGTGCCTCTTGATAGTTCACTTTCACCACAATGAAACGGCGTAATAGAACTTACCGTTGTTTCTCAAAACGCGAACTTCATGTAAATCAAATTTACCTACAAGTGGGAATGTGTGGGTTAGTAAAAATTTCATGGCCTCCGACTGTTTCATGGTTGGCCAAGCAACCATCAGCCAAGCATGGCTAACAATCGCAACCTCCCTTGTTATCAAAAGTTCAACAACGCGATACATCTGCAATTTCAACTTATCATTATGCACCGTTTCCGGTATGAATTTCTAACACCAGTGACATCATGAGTTTCACGTGACTATCAATAAGAAATGACGAGCAGTTTACTGTAATACATGCAAAAAGGGGAATGATGACGAATTCGTCATCATCAGATATGAGGACGCTTTTGCACATGGTGGGGGACAAAGACTTTATCTTCAAGACGGTGGATATTCCGGAGGCCCGATAAATGCAAAGGTCGGATGAGTGAAAAGCATGGGAGCAGAAGTCACGCACGCGCACGAAGGGCTTACAGAAAACGACGTCGTTCTGCCTTTGGTTAACACAGTATGGTTTGCTGGTTATCATAACAAAATATTCCGTGGTAAACAAGAAATGTAAAACTTGGAGCGCACCACGAACGTGTAACGCTTCCATTTCATTGGGTTACGTAGGTTGGTGTCATCCGTCGGTGCACCGGTGCACTCTACGTGAGTGAGCATAGAATACTCAAATACTCGAATGTGCTCTTGGCTAGCCGGCTCCTTCGTTCCCTTCACTAAACGTACGACGTTGTTCATGAAGCTCTCGAAATAAAATGTCAAATACCCGTGTAACGATCCAAACCGTCGCACATCCTCGCACAAGTTGATGAGGCAATGCACACTGTAAACCAACTAGCCTCCCCCATACAAGTAATCAAATTGGTCAGCAAACTTAAAGAACAAAAATCAGGCACGGTGAATTAGTTGGTGACACATACTGGGATGGGAAAGTGTATAAATGGAAAGAAACAGGTTTAAGAAATTCTCACACACGGAGTGGGGGAAGAATGGACGCATAACCACGGGGCCTGAGTATGATAAAAACACGCGACATTCGTTGGCGTTGAAACGCTCAAAATTGGTAAGCATATCACATTTGCGGGGAGGTCTATGGGTAGGTGGGGAGCTGATGCCTCCAGTTAATTCTCAGCAGCCCGCTGCATGCTGCTAGACAAAAGAAAGCCTAACCGCTTTTCTGAGTAGTACCAAATGTGGACTAGCCGTTTCCTGACACCGATGGTAGCAAGATGCACCGGGTCCAGTGGGAAATCGGCAACGATGTCCAGTGGCAGATGAAGTACACTTTTGTCCCAACGTGGTGGTACGGCTGACGTCTTTGTCGGAACGACGAGTTAGGGCGTTGGGGGAAAAGTCATCCGTCGCGAACTGGAATGAGCAACTCTTTGTACACACCGGTCAAAACCATAGTAACCGTCGCGACTCTTCGTTTGCTTGACGTCGCTGCGAGCTGGGGCATCGCAAATGATACACTGAATGTCCACATGAATGGTTAAATGAAGATCATCCAGCGTCATACCAGCATTGCGTATTGTTATCATTTCGGACACGAAGGGCAGCAGTTATTCATAACCGGGATCGAGGCGCCCACGACCACAACAGGAACCGATGACGAACGGGGTGCTTGTAAAGAGATGCACAATGCGACCCATTATGGGCCGCAACTCAGTACCGGGATAGTCAAACAATGCTATCCCGTCCATATTCACTTGAATGGTGATATGCTCACCGCTGTTAAAGCAGTGACGGAGGAAAACGCTTCGTGTGTGTACATTACGACGAGTTCTGCAGATTGTGCGCGGATCAAGCGGCAACTCAGGAATGAAGGGTTTCAGTGAAGTTAACAGTAATTTCAAGTCAGTAGACGCAACTGCTTTTGAGTAGATCGCAAACAATCGTATGGCACCGGAAATGCTGGGTATTACGGGCGACTGACTAACTGCAACGACAATGAGTGTAGAAAGGATGAACTTACCACTGAGAGTGGGAATTTTGACAGCGCTTACTCCAGCACCTAGCGTGGTGCTCAGAGCACCAGGTGCGACAGCTGAACCACTCGCAGTAGGTTCATTAGACACTTCTGCAGTACAGCACGGGGAAGACATGCAATGTCTAACTTGCAGGCTGCACTAATGTTGTCGGTACTCTGCTGTCCTCTTCAACTCAACACGATGCATACTTTTTGTACAGTGCGCGTAACGTATACCTCTTGCGTTTGATACGCCTGTTAGGAGTCCATCTGCTGAAACATTCTTTCATTCCACCCATTTCAAGTGTGACCACTAATTAAAGCAATTCCCGCGGTTTCCGTGTTATAATTGTAAGTAAACAAACGTTAACAAGCCTACCTCAACCAAACGGGGAACATGCCGTACAAATAACACATTCACAAAGCCTTCAACAGAACTGTGAATGACGACAGACCACAAAAAACACAACACAACAGCACTCACCATGCACGAAATATATGTAGTTGCGAACACGCGTCTGTCGGAGACGTCCGTTGAAACAAGCATGCGCAAACCGGCGGTAATCGAGAACCCATGAGAATGAAGTGGTAGAAACGTGATAACACGCTCGAGAATTTTTTCAAAGTGCGTTCAACAACCGAAATGAGTATAGCAAACATGGTTCCTTATTCCATTCCGAAGATGCTTACTGTGTGACCGATTTCTGGCCAGATGTTGGACAACCCCTCGGAGTCGGCCATGTGTTTGCTCAGTTTTGTGGACCCAATATCAAGGTCCGTTTTTTCTCCTTATATTCATTTTGGCACAATTTTCTTCACCTTAGGATCCTATCGCCACGAATCTTGCCACTACGACGGTCTTCTTTCTCGGATCCGGATCGGTTGCTCGACGATCTCAGAACTTTCGGACGGTCGCTACTTAAGGACGCGACTACCCTGATCCAGCCTATTGGCGGACGTTGCTAGTAGACTGGGCGTTGTTCAAACAACCAGTAGACGTCCGGGATCAACAGCGTTGAACAGCTCCGCGTTGGTGGTTGTTTACTCCGACTTCCAGTCGCGCATTCAGTCAGGACACAATACTGATTTATCACCCTTTGTATTTCTCAAGATAGATAAGAAGCAGACATTTTTCACACACCATATGTACATAATCTGCCCCGAACTTTTGAGTTGTAGCTGGAATCTGCCTGAAGTCGGATTACATGCAAGGGCTACGCGACAGATGTGCGATCGGCTCTGGTTAAGTCATGAATTTTTGGCTCGAGACTCTCCAAAAATTGTGGGTTCTTAATCGACGTTGACTGTTGGGAGGCCAGCGAATACCGGCAGTCCGTCGTGTACTTTGGGCCGGTTGTTCTGGAGGACGTGCTGCACGTGAGAGAGTAGGGAAGCCTCCTGCGCCATCCAACATGCATGTACGTATTATGCAGCATCTACCTCCTAGTCCATCATCTGCTCTCTTTAAAGAGGATGCTGTTCAAGACGGTCGAGCAGTTTGCCGCGCTGTATGGCAACACCGTGTTGGTTTCCACTGTACATCACGTGATTTAATTAGGCCATGAAGTCCGGCCCAATGGTTCCACGAACACCTTCACATTATTTTGGCTTGAGTTGTACTTGTCAACGCTGAGACGCTTATTATGCTCAGAAACTTTAACCACTTCGTAATTCTTCCTCAGATATGCGGAAAGTACTGCATGAAATGACAGCAGCAAAGTTCAGGTGCATGATAACGCGTCACCTGCACGTTGACCGACGCCCTCAAAAGTGGAAAATGGTGCCATTATTATCGTAACATTTTTAAGTGTCGGGGCTTTAGATAAACATATAATTACCGATGGAGCCCTCACCGTCACTAAACTTATTCATGAAAGCTGAGTTTCGATCAGGCGTTAATGACAAAGCGTCAGCACAAATTGTAGTTCTTCATTTTACTGATGCGTTTTGTCTATGAAATACCCAACGGAAAAATCAATAATCTGAGGTTTGCCTCGTGCCACGGGGACTGACTTTTGTTTTCGTTTCGGAATGTGGCAGTTTACAACATGGTATCAGAAAGAAGGAACACCACGACGAACGCACTGTCGATTATTCCGTCCGAACTACTGGACGTGAACAGCACGGTCCTATTTGCGGACAATTGGTGTTTATGAATAGAAAAGATTAAAGGTCTTTGCTTGCCGACCAATGTAACGGAGAACAGTGAAAGATATCAGCTGACTATGTTTCGAAACGTAAATGTAGATCGAGGGAGAAAAATTGCGAGAAATCTGAATTTCGATGACGGAGAGGACAAGAAGGAACCGAACGTGATAATTCGAAAGATGGAGGAATAATGTTTGGGGACAAACAAACGAAACGTTTGAACGCTTTCAGTTTTTGCAAAGAATCAACAGACCAAAGAAACAACAAATCAGTGTGTTACCGTTCCAAAGAGACTCGCAATATCGTGAAATTTCTGCGAGCGCTTCGGAGATACGGTTATCCGAAGCAGAATGGCTATTCAGAATTCCGTTATGGCAAAAAGACTACTGAACATTCTCACATTGCGCTAGCCCAGTGCATCGACATCTGCAATAACGAAGAAACAACAGGGCAAAGGATGGCATCTTGGAACGCAGAGCCTGGCCTGGTAATAAACGCTTTAGACAGAGACGTATAACGACTCTTGATTAGTCTGTGTCAGCTTTGCTGTGGCAGACATATTCCTCAAAAAGAGAAGTGCCCAACACTTTTGGAAAACTGCGTAAAACGCCCGGAAAAGAATCATTTCGCCAGACAATGTAGATCCTTCACGGTCAGCTTGATGGAGAAAGGTGGTAGCTTAGTGATTAACCGGCTCAAATGATCAACTAGAGAGAAGAGAACACATGTGGAATTGCTCACAAGAGATACAAGAAGGAAGTGCCAGCTAGACTTTGGTGCATCCATCGATGTCATATTATCATGCTTCATCAGGGAGGCCAGCTTATGCGAATCAAACGCACAGTTGAAGATTTGGAATGGCGGAGAAACAAGCGTAAACGGAGTTGTGTTGCTGTCTACACGAATATGATGAATGGGCAGATTTATTTGCTTGGCTTTCTTGTAGTCGACCGGGATTCAACGCCTGTTTTGGTTGTTGATGCTATTTAGTTCATGGGCTTCATATCCGTTAGTCACGATGAATTTTTGCATGAATTAGCCGATTCTGATGTCCTTGATTAGTGATCATGTGTTTTTGATCCGACCGTCGGCCACATGCCGGGCGCCGTTAGTTCACCGGTGGTTAACCAGGTGGTTCCTGTTGCATTACCGGTTTGACGGATTCCGTTGGTCATACGGGATAAGTGTAAAGCAGAATTAGACCGACCGGTCCTGATTGAAGTGATTCTTTTCGGTAAAGTAGCCGACTGCTCGGGTCAGTTAGACTGTTGTAACCTTGAAAAGTGAGGTAACATTTCGTTTTTTTGTCGATTCTGAGCAACTGAATAATGTACTTCAAACAGAATATTACTATCAACCAACCATCGACGACATTCTGCTTGAGTTGAGTCGAACCCAATTTTTTAAAAAGGTAGACCTATCTCCGGCTTTTCGACAATTGGAACTAGTCGAGCAGTCCAGTTACTTCACCACATTTGGAACCCCTTTTGGACGTTTTCGTCAGTTGGATCTGTCAACGGAACTGGAGATGTCAAGCGAAATCTTTGGGAGACGTCTAATCTGGGCACTGAGCAAATCGAAAGAAGCCACATGGGCCGCAGATGGCATGTTCATTTTCTGAAAATCTTTGGAGGATCATGACGGAAGCCTGAAGGAGTTTTTGGAGGGCTGTATCGATGGAGGAAATCGTCGGTCGCAAAACAAGATGGCTGTACGAGTAGAAGAACTCACTTCTCATGGACATTTGCTAACGTCAAGCGGACTCAAAATAGACCCCGAGAAAACAAGGGCTATAATCACATTGACAGGTCCTGAGGATGTGAGAGCAGTATCAAGACTGAATGGTACGGTAAACTGTCTGAGTCGGTTCTTTCCGAACCAATCCGATACGATGCATCCGCTCCGCCAGTTAACCCATGAAGGGTTGCCATACGAGTGGAAGGAGGGATAGCATTCAGCATTCGATAAAATCAAACGAGTTGTTATTGAGACCCCAATGTTGGTCAGAAGGCAATGGCACACCAGTGTCGCCAACGCAATCAGAGTGATATGTCAGCACGGGGACCATTCAGGATAACACACTGCTCCAGCACCCAACTTCGTTAAAACGAACACCGAAGTAAGTAAAAGTGTTTGATTTTCGTCACGCGTTAAAACGATCGAGCTGAGACGGCGTCGAACTGACCAACAGGAAAGCTGAAGCGTCGGCAGCAATCGTAATTCTGCATTTTACTGATGAGTTTTCCATAAAATAACCATTAGGAATTCAGTAATCTGAGGTTGCCCTAGTGGCACGACCGTTCTCTGAGTGTTCCTTGAGCGTTCTCCTAGTGATCCCTGGGTGTTCTAACTAGACACTTTGGGAACATTCAGGAAACGGTAGGAGAAAAATGCGCGCTTCCCCATTAAGCGATCTTATCATATGCCGCACATTATCTATTTTCCTGCAGAGATCAGTAGCGTTGAACGTTAATCTAATCTCGCACAATAAATAAGATGCAACGTTCCAATTCACGAGAAACGATGTAGAAGTCACAGAGATAATCATACGTTATCTTAAGCTCAATTTTTACAGCCATATCTGTATAACTTTGACTAGTACATAATTAGAATCACAGTGAAAAGATGTCGGTAACGAGATCTTTGGCTTCTTTCGTTGTCCGCAATCTCGCCCTCTGAATCCACCAGTGAATGATTCTCTTGACGTCCGGGTGTGATACGCCGGACTGAGCCTTCTTCATGATGGATTCTACATTTAACAAGTGATGACTTTTGGTGATCGAACATACCAATAATGGCTGCGACCAACGGTGAGAAGGCAATGAAGGCGTGATTGTTTACTCCTCCCCAGTTTATGGTTTTCGCCACTTCATCCGTCAATAATGTTCTCATAACATTACGAGTGCACTCAACCATGGATGTGCCGCCGAAACTGCTGAGAAAGGTCACCTGCGTACTGTGAATCGGAAAAGTTGAACACACCAGCTGGGTATATAATTCTGCTTTTTCCAGCTTCATATTCACCAGTTGCACGTCCGCTATGGACCGCATGGGGAGTCGCACGGGGAAGCTGAATGTTGGAATCACCGAGCATTCACTTCAAGCCGTAGGGTAGGCAACTCCTCGCGGGTTCGGATGTTTTGGAGAACAAAGTTCTCAATTACACGTGGTGAATACGGTGATTATTTGTACTGAACGAACTTACCTTTTAACTCATTCACTTATTTGGCAGTGTCGTTTTCGCACACTGTCTCACTGTGTGCTGCTGGTGAACTAACGATGGTGGAGCTAAATGCGTAGTTATCTATATGTTACTAATGACATACCTGGAAGCAATAGGGCTGGAGAAAGAGGGCAGGTTCTCCAATGACTTCAATGTCCATCGTGTTTGAGATGGAGATACATGGGACATATTTTCCAGTTGTAGTGGTGGTGGAGAATAGTCCTTATCGACACCGTACACAGGAGTTTTCCGTTTATTTTCCACTTCATACGTGAAATCAGAACGGGTGACGGCTTGTCTGCAAATGTGACTTAAGGCGATTTCACTGTACCTCTTACGTTTGCCACCACGATCCATTATATCCGTGGCGTCAGACGATGGAATGTCTGATAACTGTTCCAGTATTCGTTGGTATCTGTGAGCCAGTTGCAGGTCATCTAGAAAATGTTGGGAAAATCAAAAGCGCATATTGTTGCGCGACGCATCTGGACTTTGTACAGCTCTGAACCAGTAGGTGCTGTCCTTCCACCCAAGAGCAACTTGTGATGCTTCATAGATGCCAATCCCGGCCAGAGCACAAACCCTGGCTGCATAATCCACGACCTGTGCACTATCACCACGCTTTCATCCTTGAACTCCACAGCCTGATATATCTGAAAATGAAAGTGTTAATTAGCGCAAGCATTGTGTTGCTGCTCAAAAAAACAGAATGAAATTAGGTATTGTTTATTGTACGGACAACTTTCCAAGTTTGCATCAATGGGTAAAATACAAAGCTGTCCTTTAATGGTAGAGGCAGTCCTTTACACTGGACACGTTCACGGTCCACCCAGCAAATGGATGTGTATATATGGGAACACAGAAAAATGTACAGTCTGCTGGAAGGCAACATATTGTCAAAAAAAGTCGCAACAGGTTGCAAAACGCTGTATGCGAATGCTTCTTCCCGAGAAGCCGGTGATCACCGCGGGTAGTCCATCCACCAACACCGCGTTATTCGGCTTGACGTCACAACACATTACACCTTCGTGAATGAACCTACCCTGTTATTTCGCCGCTATAGGAATGAGTGTTACCTTTGCATCATTCACGAGTGCACTGTCATGTGGCAGCTGTATATTCATCCTTCGCGTTATGCGTCGGAAGATCTGCGAAGTGGGCATGTTTGGAGGTCGTACGAAACCGCGCGAAGTTCTCATGTACGACTCAAATGGAAACGCCGAATAAAAGTCCAGCAATCCGTGCAGTCTGACGTCCCCACACAAGTGTCTGACACAGTGGAAGTTGAACACAAGCTCAGATTCACCGTAGATAGCAGCGAACTGAACCAATGTTTTTCGCAACAAAGACTCCACGAAATCCACATAGTGCAGACACCGCTTTGGGCAGGTGAATAGGTATATGGAAACTGAAAAGTTTGGGAAGTTTTCGTAGAATTTTTCATCTACCACTTCTTTCAACGCCACTGGGTCGATGTACAGTAGGAATTGCCGAAATTCCGTTGCCTACCAGTGGTCGTAGTTCACACTTGATAGACATTTCCTGGGACACTCACAAGTCAGGGCTCCTCTCAGTCTCATCAACCTACTGTTGAACTGATTAATCTGCGATGATCCTAGACGGATTTTCCTTTCCGTTGGACCTACTGTCCACAGGGGGGTTATTTATCATTTCTTGTACGCTTTAAACGATCGAATAAACTTCAGTAGGTAGTGGAAAGAATGGAAGCTGATCATAATTCTATACGGAAACTTGAATGGTTTTCCCACCGAATGTCCTATGGTTGACTTGAATATGTGCAGCTAGGACTGTCATGGGACGCTCAAGGGACGGTCAGGAGACACTCATAGGACTGTCGTGCTGGCTGATTCACCATAGGATTATGTAGTGTAGCAACGTTGATAGTGAGCAGTTGCGATCAGAACGCACTTAATTCAAACCTGTAGGCTAAAATATGACATTATACAACCAGTCCACCCTACTACACCCAGAGCCTACAACCGCGTAACTACGGCCAACATTATCGATACAATGTCATCCGAAGCTAGTCTGATCGCAGCAAGCTCCCTCGCCAGCCACTGTATAAATACACAGCTGTAATGTGTAGAGATAACTAGTTTATCGACCGAGCAAATCAGAAATGCAAGATCAACAAGGTAACTTTGCAAGTTTTCTTATAACTGTAACTAGGCATTTGAAAATAATTTTCTGGTGACATTGTGGTGAACAGTCTGGTGTTCACAGATCATGGATATGAAATGCAATGCATTCTTGAACGATTTTTGTGTACAGTTCAGTTGCCTACATTTGTGCACCTGTTTGAGTAAATCACCAACATTTTAGAAATTTGAAAGGCAACCAGAAGAAAGGCAGCTTTCGCGCACCGTCCGATAATCCCGGACGTCTAGTGGTTGTTCGAGCTACGCTTGGTCTTCTCGCAACGTCTATCGATATGCTGGATCCACGATATTCGCGTCTGTAAGTAACGAGCGTCTATAAATTCTGAGCCCGTTGAGCAACCAATTCGGGTCCAAAAAAGAAGACGGACGTATTGGCGAGTTTCTTATTAATAAGGTGCTAACGTCCAAAAACAATATGATGAACCAAATAGTGGAAGACAACAACGAACCTCGATATTGAATCCGCCAAGTATACAAGTTCAGAGATCAACGGTTCAAGTAAATATGACCGAATGCAACAGTCACGTGATGGCGAAACGGTCAGGCGAAAATGAAAACAGGGTACGTACAAACAAAGGTCCGGTAAAAGAAAGTAAGGGAGAAAAACTACGCGGAAACAAGCTTTAAAAGTAACAGTATCGAGATTTAATAATACATGAAGATCCGCATTCATAGGAGAAAAGTTCGGTCACGCGCGTAAATTGAACGGTAGTATCAGATTGTAAGAAAGGCTCGTAATCGGTATGAGTAATTACAACTCAAGGAGAAGAATCAATGAGAAGAGAATGAATAAAGCGGGGAACGTGTCCACCAACATTCCATCAACACGAAACAATCATCAAACACTCACGCAAGCAGCTATTTCAACACCTTCTCTGTCTCCTTCCTTTGTGTGGATTTGTGGGTAGTGGAGTAATTGCACGGTGAAATGTTTAGCCCTACCTACCTGCTGCCCTACCAACGCTCAGCTTTTACCATCTCACTCAGAGTGTGGAATTACTTATCCGAGGTTACCCGATCCTGCCAGCTGACGCTGTTCTCCTCTTGGATGTTGACATTCCATTCAGCGGGCCTTGAGTTGTTGGCGTCTTCTGTTTTATTTGTACGCACAGCTTTTGCACCCATTCGGTACCGTCACAATAACGCTTTGGTTTTACCATACGGTGATCATTTTATCGTTCGATTGATGAGGCCACTACAAAATTAACAAGCTCTTATGCTGTTTTTCAAACAGTGCCCCACCTCACGTTTTATGTCGTTACCAGTGGTCGATGACACTGCGGAGAAAGACACAGTGATGTTCGATCATAGCGCCAGAAATCTTAGGTAATGTTTCCACAAGGTGGGGAGTGTATTTACTAACACACAGGCAACATCAGAGAAGATAAGACGCTCATGCGCGATTCAATCCCCTCCTTAAAATTCCGCGACAAAAGTGGAGTTGGCAAGTCGGTAGACAGTTTAAATGTTGCGGATGTCACATATCTCCAAAAATCTGTCCACTAACTGGAATGGGCATTTGCGGATGCTTTCTGCAAAGCCGAATTCCTTCGATGTACCATGATGTTTTACCTCTGGCGCCGACTCACATACCGGACGCTAGTCAGCTTGTTTTTACACCCGATCGCTTGACGAGCTATGAAAACGCAAGAGCTGCATTTTGTACTTTGACTTCGGCTTCTCGGCATCCACTCGGTCGTTCTGCGTTATAACATTTTGGCNCCCAAACGCTTCTTCAAAAAGCAATCGAAACGTTATATCAACTGATGTTGAATTCATAAAACGCGACAGATTTTGATAACAGACCGTTAACTTCAAAATTGTCTGGAAATGTGATTGTTCTGTTCTATCCTAGCCTGGGACATTCAACAACAGCCATGAGATAAAAGGGATGGAAATCGAGGTGGACTCTGTTCTGCTAGGTGGCCCCAAAAAATGCGCCAAGTGAAAAGTGTGTAAGACGTTCGAATGCGTCAGACAACGCTCGAAAAGCGGTAGGTTGAACGACCTTGAATAATCGGATTGCATATGGGTCGTTAGGAAAGGTGGAAAAACGTTTGCTGCGTGCAATTATTTGCACAATTAAAGAAAGTGGCCTTGAGTCCTTGCTAGATCTCCCACGGCAGACGTATGCAGTCATGCGTACAGATTGGGTAAACAAGAAAGTACGGTTGCAGCCGAGATGTTTAGAGTAGCCACAGGATTGCTGCCCATTGCGAGGTCAAAGTCTTGCTAGAATCACTCCCTTCCGACTTTCATTACAGTGTGTTGAGGGACGCCGTCATAGAACGGACTGGAACGTCAGGGATTAAACTGTTGCATGATTTACTCAATTTAGTCGAACTAGGTGGTCGATACTCATTCCAACTGCTGGGCTGAATGAAAGGCTTTTTCGGACCGCGGAAGCTTGATAATGTCATCATAAGGCAATTGTGGGCGGAATATTTGCCATCTGCAGTACAATTGATCTAGGCTACGATGGATGAGGACAGCTTAGTCGACGAACCCGGTGCCCTTGCTGACAATGTATCAGAAAATGTTCCGTCACGATCACTGCTTGTGTCGACCACAACCGTTTCCTCATCGTCACCTTCAGTCTCAATGACTGACGGCAGCCTAGAACTTTTGATACAGATGTGCAACCGTATGGTAGATAGGGATATATAGATCAATGGGCTGAATAAGCGCCCCCGAAAAGCCGTGCACGATCTACCTCTCGTGGTCCGTCAAGGTGGTGCTGTTACCACCAAAACATTCAACACAAGGCGAGGAAGTGCACCCAGCCGCGTACATCCATAACCTGACATCGTCAGGTTGGCAGGCAACCAGTAATGACGACGACTGTCGCTGGCCCAGCGGGTGCTAGACGCCTTGTTTATGTCAGGCGTCGAGCAACCAGAAGGCGGTTTTCATATTGAAACCAGGGCCATGCTCAGCCTGATTTCACCGTAGCCGAATGATTGACTTCCCCCTCGTNAAGGTGGTGCTGTTACCACCAAAACATTCAACACAAGGCGAGGAAGTGCACCCAGCCGCGTACATCCATAACCTGACATCGTCAGGTTGGCAGGCAACCAGTAATGACGACGACTGTCGCTGGCCCAGCGGGTGCTAGACGCCTTGTTTATGTCAGGCGTCGAGCAACCAGAAGGCGGTTTTCATATTGAAACCAGGGCCATGCTCAGCCTGATTTCACCGTAGCCGAATGATTGACTTCCCCCTCGTCAACAAACCTCACAAGCCACAAATCAAAGTAGCATCAGAACTGCCAGGGCGCGCTCGTTCACTGTCTACCGTAGTCTTCGGCGACGTTTTCAGCGGATATTCCTGCTCATCAAAATCCATACACCACTCATCAGTATTAACTTTCTGGCACATTTTGATGATATTGTTGACCTTAAAGGGCGTGAGCTAATTGACAATACTGAGGTCTGTAAAATAAGCCGCGTCCAATCGGTGATCGCATCAATCAGCATCTGGCGAGCTCTTCAACTAAGACCATCGTTGGTAGCGCTGCTAGAGGATTCCACATCGTTAGCTCGGCGGTGCTCACATACTGAGAAGGTTAGACACAGTGTGCAGCATCAGGCTGCAACAGACGATCCTCCGATCTTCCATCGTGTACGCCGCACACATGCAGACAAACCTAAAATAGGAAAGTTTGAACTCAAACATATGCTTAACTTAAAGCGATTAGAGACTTCGCGGCGTTTATCATCCTCTCAACGCCAACACAATCCAGGATGGGTATTCCATATGGCGAATACGCGAATTTTCCGCAGAACTCAATGGCAATATATTTTTCTCAAGATTAAACCTAGTGCGCGTCCAACCCCACATCCAGGTTGGTGTGGAGTACATTTCGGAAACAGCTGCCACAACACATTCCAGACTTTCCGGGTTCATAAAGGCGCCCTCCGGAGTCCGCGGTGAGGCCCAAATAGTTCAGCGTTCCATTGAAGAAGCGCTGCGTGAACATTCTTTCACATACGTCTGCACCGAAAAGGTCTTCATCACAAGCCGCTCGAACAAGGAGCACTTGCCCCTTTTTATCAAAGTTTGAAACCATCGGAGACATGATACGCCACGTATGAGAGTCGGACACTGGATGTACATTTGGTGGCAAAATACGACCAAAAATATTTGGAAGGATATAATCATAACTCGTCGAGAATACGACTCAGTAAGAGAAACTGTCTGGAAGGAATCCACGTGGTCCGGTGAATATTTAAAATTCGGCGACTTCACACCGGTCCAAAATAAACGAACACTAACGTACACTTCGTTCATACAATCAAGGCGAATCCATTCGTACCAGTTATACCTCGTATGATTACAGAACAAGGATGTAGTATGTGCTATGGATGGGACTGTGATAAACGTCTTTGTGATATAATGGATTCTACAATACCAGTGTCAAAAATATAATAATGCCTCGTGCCAATTACTGTGAAAAGGGTNGAAATACCGGAACACCAGTTACTTCTAGTTTAACCGGAGGTAACTTCATGCCACCCGTGGCCTTCAAGCACTTGAGAATTAAGTCTTTTAAGCTTGCGGAATCACTCGATGGTACAAGCAAGGAAACCAGGATATTAAGCATTTTGAAAACCTCTAACCCCAAAATGGATGGGCCATGAAAAATGACTAAAAGGGTTCAATCGAGTGACTTGGATTGTTCATTAAAAATAGGAATAGCGACTGTACGCAAAACAGGAGTGGCATGACCAGTTATAACTCGAATGATTACAGAACAAGGATGTAGTATGTGCTATGGATGGGACTGTGATAAACGTCTTTGTGATATAATGGATTCTACACTACCAGTGTCAAAAATTTAATAATGCCTCGTGCCAATTACTGTGAAGAGGGTGTGAGATAGATGCCCTGAAATAGAGGAATGAACTGTCAAATTAAAGAACTCCATCTTGTCGCATGTGAAATCAAATTCATTTTGATCAGTTTTCATAGATTAACAAATCTCAGTTCGACTTACGGACACTATGTAAATGTCAATAAATCTCTTCTCCTAATCTTGAGATGAAGAGTGCTGATTTTGTCTCCTCATTTGGGCTGGATGCGGTCAAACAACTTAGTTCAAAACGTTCGGAATAATACTCAGTATCACCAAAAAATGAATGAACGTCCAAAGCCACGAGAAGCGTAGGATAGATAGAAATTATTACGAAACAGTATCACGTGTATCCGGTTTGAGCAGAACACAAAAATCTGCCTGCTGCTCACAATCATCTACCTCGGAAGCGTGTTCGTTCAAGGCTGGAACTCGTGCGCGAACTGTAGACGATGTTTGCTGGCTCACAGCAACAGACGAGCCTGTGGTAAGTTCTCCATCAACGAACGTGCATAGAGGTAATTTGAAACTCACTACGCTGTCACCTAATCGACGTTGCCCTCTGTTCGCAATTCACATGCTCAGTGAAAACTGCGAACAAACTACCGTCAAACTGAAATCACTCACAACGGCACCAAGCAATTCACAGTGGCGTAAACAACCATGTCACATTGTTTACCATCAGTGTAATAGAACCTATCCTACACGTTTGTTCCACCGTTCTGTAATCCTGATCCATCTGCATTCTGCCCATCTTATTTCCAGGTTTCGCCAAAGGATTGTGTGAAATGATATAGAGGAGATGAAGTCTGTCATTTTTCGCTTCGTCTTCATCTCACCAAATATACACATGTGATTACAATGTGCATTCAACTGTGTTTCCCTAGAAACAAGCTTTACGTGGTTTGTTTTGCCGCAACAAATGGCTGAAGCGGACATGGGGTTGCTCGAGATTGTCTTGGGTAATTGAAATACGAACCGCTGTTTGGCTCACCTCTCTAATAAACGTCGGTCACAGCATTATGAGAACGAGTTTCATTTTCAGGGAAACTAGTTCAATTCCGCTCAGCCATATCGTCCCCGCCCAATTTCTTTAAAGCATGAATAGTTATTCGACGATGTTCCGGTTTACCGCACACCGTCCTGCATTGTGAAATGTTCGGCATCAAATCAGTTTGTGTGAGGTGAGATCAGTCGGACACGGATCCAGGGCAACATATCAAGATTCAATGAGTTCCATGGGAATTCGCGCTGGTTTAGCTGTACGAAATCTTCCAATTTCATAAGAAAAACGAGCGATACAAACGAAGCGGACCGGAGTTTGGATGACGAACTTGCCTGGTTGAAATCATTCCTATTGGGCGAACCGGTACATCGGGTTTGTTCAATTCTGGTGATATAGCAGTACACGGATGAAAGTACATTATTGGTTGAACAGCTGCATTCGATCACAAAATTTCTTAATTGCACAACAGGTACTAGACGTTATTCCCCACTCCATGCAGAGAAAAATTTAAGAACAATGTGAGTGATCGCGTAATTCAAATGAAGCGGATCACATGTGTTCGTATGATGGATTTGTTTGCAGTGATCTAACAAGTATCCGGTGGATAATTCCTGCCTCAAACTGTGCGCAGTAAGCAAAGAACATCTTGATCTAGTTAGGGAAGAGATAAGTTGTTGTTGTTATTACTGTCGTTCGGATGATGAATCTGTATTCGGATGGCGAACGTTAATAGTCAGCTTGATGGGTCAGATATGCTGGGCGGATTATCCAGAAGCAACTGGATTGACATGGGAGCATTCCTAGTGAATTATTGAATTTCTGCACGTGCAACGACGTGGATATTTGAATTTCTGGATGGACACCCGAAATTTGTGTACTGTGCTGTCCAACCAGCTTGCTGTCTTGTTCGATCGGCCATAAGCGGACACAACTTTCTGTCAGTGATGCGACTGATATAACAGACATAATGAGTCGTGTTTCAAACATACCTTGTGAACACAAACTTATGGGTGGTAGTCAATGAGTCATGTTGTTAAGACACTGCCGTGATTGGCTCCGCCAATACATGTGCGATTTGCTTGAACTGGCCGCTTGAAGAGAGACTTCTGACTAGTAGTCGGAGGTGTGATTATTTCAAGTTGAACAGCATTCGCATTTGATTGCGGCGTTCGCATTCAGATAAATATCCGCGCCAGTCTCTTTGGAGAAGAAAGGCTAGACAGGAGTTTTGCTGTCGTTAGAGCTGTTCAGTAGTGCACATCCCTACCACGGCCGGGATCAGAACTACGGTCACACTGTCATCAGACTACCGCGTGCCAGTGATCTCACATTAGGCAAGAATGAATCATCATATATGAATGTTCAGCCAATTTCGCTTAAGATGTAATGGTGATGAGATGATCAGGTTGACCGGTCGTATTTAGTTCAGTGTTTTGTCTTGGAGGAGACTGACTGAGAAGTCTATGTGAACGCTCTGGGTGAACACGTTGAGGTTTGTTGAGTGAGCACACTCGGTTATTAGTATTCGCTGTACCTATGATTGGAAATTTGAGAAAATTGTATGTTCCGCGCAAATTCGAATGTTCTGTTTGTGACATTCGGTCAGAAAAACGGTTCGTTGCGTGAGCATTCACTTAGTTTTTAGATTTTGCTGTACATGGAGTGAGAAATAACGCTTAGTACCTGCGGTGCAATTTGCGAGTGTTTGTGATCGAACGCCACTGTTCACCGCATAATCTACTACAATCCATTTCTCTGAACCACCGGTGTTGAACAAACCCGGTATACCGGTTCGCCCATTACTTGCTACGCTCTACTCCCCTTAACACTCAACAACACATTGGTTAGTTTGCGTATCTTACGTGAGGGGGGTAGTTTCAAACACATTGTTCTTTCGGATGTTTGATGACTCAAACGCCAGTTCTCCGTAGAAGCGCCTGCATTGGACTTCAATTCCTTGTTGAAACAAACATGTCAGTATGGACAGACTTGTGCTCTGATAATATCGAATTTCGAACCGAGTGTTTCTGTCCGAATAGGTTAGTTGTAAAGTTAATGTAACCAGGGGATTGTTTGGTTAGGCAGTCCGTTAGACCACGATGAGTTCTGACCAGCTCCCATGTTCCGACGTGATTTCAGGTTCCACATACCACCCAAGCACACGTAATCAGTTTGCTTGGATTGCTTCGGTCGAATTCCCACGGGTTTATCCTGTTGTGTATTCAGAGCAACGTAATAATTTGGATCCGCTTGTTCTCGTTAATTCTTCGTAATGAAGTTTATGTCGTACGTGCAGTTCATATGGAACGGTGTTGTCTGGACGGGTGGAACAGATCCTGTAACAAGTTTCATAAATTAGCCGTTTCGGAGATAGAGGTGAGGGAAACGCATTGATAACACAACTTCACATTTGTGATGCAAACATAACCGCTGCAGCTCGATCGGTGTCATGTTGAGTGGTGTACTGAGGAAATGCGAGGCCTGAATCAATCATTTCTGTGAGCATAAATGAACGGTCCCTCAACACTAAAGTTGTGTGTTCCACGCAAATTCGAATGTTCCGTTTGTGACATTCAGACAGACAAACGATTTAAGCCACGCCAGTTCATTAGCCATTGATTCGTTCACTCGTCCCACGCAAGAAAATGCAAGATATCCTACAATCAAACGAGCGCAAATTCTCATGGAACACAAATATTTTCGATCGGTCGCCCCGATTTAATGTTCAACTGGTGTGTCCTTACACCAATCGATTTGCGGTGTGCGGTAAACCGGAACATCGTCGAATAACTATTCATGCTTTAAAGAAATTGGGCGGGGACGATATGGCTGAGCGGAATTGAACTAGTTTCCCTGAAAATGAAACTCGTTCTCATAATGCTGTGACCGACGTTTATTAGAGAGGTGAGCCAAACAGCGGTTCGTATTTCAATTACCCAAGACAATCTCGAGCAACCCCATGTCCGCTTCAGCCATTTGTTGCGGCAAAACAAACCACGTAAAGCTTGTTTCTAGGGAAACACAGTTGAATGCACATTGTAATCACATGTGTATATTTGGTGAGATGAAGACGAAGCGAAAAATGACAGACTTCATCTCCTCTATATCATTTCACACAATCGTTTGGCGAAACCTGGAAATAAGATGGGCAGAATGCAGATGGATCAGGATTACAGAACGGTTGAACAAACGTTTAGGATAGGTTCTATTACACTGATAGTAAACACTGTGACATGGTTGTATACGCCACTGTGAATTGCTTGATGCCGTTGTGAGTGATTTCAGTTTGACGGTAGTTTGTCCGCAGTTTTCACCGAGCATGTGGATTGCGAACAGAAGACAACGTCGATTACGTGACAGCGTAGTGAGTTTCAAATGACCTCTATGCACGTTCGTTTATGGAGAACTTACCACAGGCTCGTCTGTTGCTGTGAGCCAGAAAACATCGTCCACATTCCACGCACGAGTTCCAGTCTTGAACGAACACGCTTCCGAGACAGATGATTGTGAGCGGCAGGCAGATTGTCTACGTGAAATAACAAACGACAACGCGACTGAATACGTAAGACTTGTACGTTCTCTGGGACTGCCATTCTATCCTATCCTAAAGTATGAATCGCATGACAATCGACCACATGTGCAGACAATTTGTGTTGATCATTTACGCCCTGAGAAGAATGTGTCGAAACACATTTTGGGAGTTCTTCACTAACAGATACGGTTCCGAATCAGACATCTGGCTTTCGACCTGAATCATGTTTCGTCAGTTTTCAAGTATTGTGCTATTTAGGGAATATGTAGATATGCACGTTTCCTAATAACATCCCTGGAAAACATACAGAATAAATTTTACTTTGACGACGACATTGCGAGACGTATGATCACGCCTGACTTATCCGCTTTCTTGTTCCCCATGATTGCACATATGCAAGTATAGCGTTCAAGATATTGGAGCAATAGTTCCGTGGTTAGTGAAATCCATGGTTGCTGTTATTGGTGCATTCCGAGTGATCATTTCACTGCACGACTCGCTGCATTTTGCCTGAACGACAAACCGCCACTCTGGTGTGATAATCAGCATACGTTAAGTTCGGTCATGAGTAAAATTGTCACATCCTCTGTGATATCGAAATGAGATCAGAATATATACTCACCACTACTGAGCGCATTGAGAGCATTTTGAACGTTCCACAGAGAATGTGTAGGAATTTCGATGCTGTCGTTGGTTCAATGAATCTTGCGAAAGTCTCTGTATTTATAGTGAGCAGGCCAAGCTCGGCAGATCCATCCAAATATTCGGCTCAACCATATGCGCTGTTGGCCAATCACAGTGTTGTGTGCAAATCGACTAACTGAGTGTGGAGAATGTCATTGAACATAGATTTCCGCGTCGATTAGTGAAGTTCAGGTTGTGCACATTCTGATACGGCGCGTAATTCTAATGCAAGCGTTTGATTGTCGTTCATTCGTTGTGATCTGCTCAAATCGGATATACGTGATATTGGCTCCCATTAATTTCTATCTATCCACGGAATACTACAATATTTTCTTCTTTCCCTCTTCCACGAATAAAATGCTCCATCACTTCTTCTACCTGAACTTGTCCGGCCGTATTTACAGTTCCTTGCGGACTAATCGTGAGTTCTGTTCCGCGTTCTATTACCACCTATTGTTCGAGACGCGTATCGTACGTTCGTGGTGCCTAGATGGCTGATTCCATCACAATCATATCCTCCTGTTTGCTAGTTCTGTTGCATAGTCCGGATGCAACTGCAAACACTTGCTCTACTCTTGTGCGTTGCCTAAGTATTTCACAGTAATATTAGTAAGGTGGATGAGCACGTCCGTCCGTCAACCCACATACACGCACCTCGTGTTGCTAATTGCGTTCGCAATCGTTTACGAACATGCTATTTGACACGAACTCCCCGAGTATGGTGCGATTGTACATGGCACGACACTCCGATCGCAATAGGATGCACACCATGTGTGTCGACAGCACCGAGGCCGGCACGGAGATCTCCAAGTGAACTGAGAGAACCCAAACGCCTTTCATACGAGTGGGACGATCTATGCGGGGCGAGAAGTGTAGTAAGGACAGACGTCCGCACCATTCTACTTACGGCACTATTTATTAGCAGCAAAAATCGAAATAATCTCGGGAAATTCACGGGAAAGGGACGGGAAGGATCATTAGTGGGCAGCATTACGTACACATGACGGAACTGAGACATGGTGTCCAAAGCGAATGGAGAATCATCGGACGAGTGTGGCGTGCGAATGAGTGTTTCCGTTCGTAGTCCCGTTGAGACACATAAGTTGTGCGTTGGATTCCCCCAAATAAACTCCTCTGCCACCCGCCTTCTGGGTTCACAACGCTAGTTGTCGGTGTGGCCTCTCTATGTAGCTCACATCGCGGGCATNGAGGCCGGCATAAAGATCCTCAAGTGAACTGAGAGAACCCAAACGCCTTTTTTCCGACTGGGACAATCTATGCGGGGGAAAAGTGTAGTGAGGACAGACGTCCGCACCATTCTACTCACGCCACTATTTATTCAGCAGCAAAAGTCGAAATGATCTCGGGAAGTTCACGGGAAAGAGACGGGAGGGATCATTATTGGGCAGCACCACGTACACATGACGGAACTGAGACATGGTGTACAAAGCGAATGGAGCATTATCGGACGAGTGTGGCGTGCGAATGAGTGTTTCCGTTCGTAGTCCCGTTGAGACACATTAGTTTTGCGTTGGATTCCCCCAAATCAACTTTCTGCCACCCGCCTTCTAGGTTCACAGCACTAGTTGTCGGTGTGGTCTCTCTATGTAGCTCACATCGCGGGCATACAGATATTTCACATCCTGGTGACCATGATCAAGCTGTCAGGAGGCTCTATTTGGTCGCCTCGAATTTGCGACAGGACTATCAATGAATGCTCTGGTTGGTGCCACCGTGATGATGAATACTGTTACTGAACTCCCGACCACGCACACGAGAGCGTCGGACGGACTTGTGACTTCATGTTGTAGCGTCAATTATTCACCGAGGCGAAGGTGCGTTCGACTCAGTCAGGCGAGATTTCGAGAAGTGGGGGATTATCTAAGATGAAGTGCACTACTATCTACCATGAGGAACGTGGGTGAGAGAAATTTCTTCGTCCAAGAAACCACTCTGAATATGGCAGGGGTTAGAATGCGACGACACCCCGGCGAGTTGCGCCTTAACCGAATGTGTTCAGCGGAAAACCGTGCGGACAGTTTGGTGAGCAGTCCAACTACCCGGTATGCTTCCATCAAGCTGGGATGTGACATTGAGGAGTGCAGTTCGTCTCTCACTCCCCAATGATAATCGAGTACCGCCTTTCGTCAAACAAGGCTCGTTGTAACTTGGACTGCCCACGGATAATATCGGCTGATATGTGTCCACTGACAGAACCGAGTTGTTCCGAGAT
>QNGE01007092.1:0-25660 GCA_008508345.1 Paragonimus westermani
AAAACAACCTTTGTGTCGTCCGCCTTCTGGATTCACAACAGCTCTCATAAGATGCCGGCGTGGACCTCCTAGCTGGTGAGAAACTGATTGATTTTGACTATGTTGACGACAATTTGTTTGTGATTGACGGCTTTCTAGCAGCACAAACCATGTTAGACGCTATTTCGCGTTCGGCTAAGTACTTCGGAATGCCCTTTGCGACCTCAAAATGCAAAGTGATTTTGCAAGGTTGCTGTGATAACGTAGATTTAATGTTAGACAATAAAATCGTGGAGGTTTTTGGCAGGCTTTTATAGTTCGGAATTGCATCATCGGCGGTGGAATTGTAAGGAATGAAATAGAGGCAGATATCCCTGATGCCAGACACCTCTGGAGGCAGAGGTGCATAGGTCTGAGGCTCAAGGAAGGCGGGTGTAAGGCGTTAATGTTGGTTGTAGTACTTTCCGGCTAACAGCCGTAACTGCTAAAGGTAGACGACGTGTTTGGCAGTGACTGTCAGGTGGATTCTCTTGCAAAATCCTCATTTTCACATACTTGAATGACTAGGCTATAAAACAAAAATGTCTTCTAGTTGTCTATCACTGTAAACACTCTTTGCTCACTCTGCGGTCAACTGGCGTAGGATGCGAGGCGGACAGCTGAGATCTGGCGGAGAGAAATTAGGTCATTCATGAAGGGGTTGGTCACTGTAGATCGGGTCCAACTCCCGGGCTGGGGCCCTCGGAACGCACAGAATCGGTGGCTGGAGACGTTATGTGAGATGACGGCCAATCGAGCTCAGTAGCGTGAATGTTGTGCTTGTTTGCCCGAGTTGTCTGTGACATGACTGCTTTAGGTGACGCGGGGCAAAGAGAACCATGCGGAAGTTTTCTTAGTGATGATGTCTTCCTTCCAAATCACAGATGTGTTGTTGTTTGTGAAGATGATGTCGACGATGATTTGATCGGACCGAGTTAGTCGGTTCACATCACACCTCTACAAACAGCCACACTGCATTAGTTGTTGATTGTAACAAAACCGTTTTATTGCCACATGGTTTGGGGTCTCAGAGATGTAGTATTTTTTTAGGTGGTTTACAGACTACAGAAACCTACAGCCACTTTTGTGCATTGACCTCTAAGCGGAAGGAATTCTAAAAAGTAACCAGTGAATAATGCGCCCATTTCCACTGACATTTAGCGTCAACGGGACAGAGAGTGCACGTGCAGACGAAGGTAACTTGAGTAGGTAGACGAGCTCAAAACCAAAACACACTCTCTCAGACTTACTAGAAACGTAATTTAACATGCGGCAAGCGAAGGTTTGTCAACAAACATTGTGAGTGATTATGGTGACAAAATGGTCGGAGACTTAGCCTGACCTTCTGAGAGTGTCTGTCGAGTCTTTGCTTGGAACTAGCAACCGAGATTCTTACGTCTGACTCAAACAGGACGATCTATTTTTGGCACAACCGGCCAGCAAACAAATGATGAAACTTCAGTACTTTTGGTCAAGTGAGTGTAACTGTGCAAAATGAAAGAACGTAATCATTTTCAATGAAAACTGTTTAAACATTTTCATCGATCTTCTATCCTCTTTCTGTTTGCAGTTTTTAATCAAACACGTTGAACTACTCACACAATCGACCGATTAGCTTCCGTGCACTCGTATCCAACTTTTGCAAGAAATATTTTGTGTTGTTAACGTTAAAAATTTACGCCTAAACACTAGTACGTTTTGTACATCAGTTAATGATACTGCGATTTTTTTTCATTGAGTCTTTTCTTGTGACAACCAAATAAACTTCAAACCAACACATTAAAGGATTCTTCGTGAAAAACCACAATTTCATCAGTTCTCTCAGATGGATAAATTACCTCGTGCAAGACTAATGATAGAGATAGCAACATATTTAACCTGAACACTATGCTCATCACTATTTGAACAAGTTCACAGATTGCTTAAGACGAAAATCAATGGCAATTCCAAATATTCTACTGTGTTTTCAAACAGTAGTGTGAGTGACAGAAACTAACAGACATGTATGAACAGTGACAGGTTAATCATCAGCTATTAAGAAATGTCATTTGTGCTGGATCATCGTCTGAAAAGCTGGATTTATTGGAAAGAGAAACTCGATCTTAGTTTCCTAGAGGTTGAAAGTTGAGGATCTAAAACGTTTGAACTGATGCAGCCAAAGGAACAAAAGCGTATAAGGAGAGGAGACAACGGAAACCCCCTTCAGAGAGATTGCTTTTATGGAAATCACACCATTTCATACCAACTGTTTCCACTACATGAGGTGCGTACCATGTATGGAAGATAGAGTCAGAGCTCAGGTTTGTCTAGGTCCTGCAGTTCCGTTCCGAATAATTTCCATTATGTTCTGCTGGTATACACATCGTTCATGTTTAGATTTATCAGTTTCATCTAAAGTTAGATATGGTTAGTGTTTCGCCAGTGTTTGCATTGGTACCAGGAATAGACAGTCCACAACGGCGTCTAAAAAATAATCATTTGGTCATCCGCGACTCGCTGTGCAGCTCCTGATTCTCCAGTGAATCTAGACTACACAATTTATCATATGCCTGACAGATGCGCAGGTTATATCGTGCCGCCTGACTTGCGAATAATGCCTAATATGTTTACCATAGTCAACGGAGTTGACTGAACTAGTTAGTTCTAAAAAACGACATTGCAAGCTTTCCGAGAAGCTTGCGCGCTTACGGAGATGTTTTCCAATACGATATGTCTTAGAAACCTGCAGAGGTTGTCAAAACACGAACTGCTTCACTGCTGGAAGTCTAGCGACAGCAGACCACCAAGTTTGTCTACTCAGCCCACTCAAAGTTACAAGCCACTAGAAAATCGTGCCGATTCAAATTCGGCAGCCAGTATTGTGTGTGCAACCCATCGGGTGGTCCTGGCGTTCATCACATCACACCTGGTGTGAGTTTTCGCGTATACTCTCAATGTCACGCAATCGGATTGATGAGAAGACGTAGAATTCTGGCAGATTGTAAAGTGTCACTGGTGTGCTCCAATTAAGCAATTAGATAAACTTGAAGAGCTTGACTTGCAGCGACAAACCGGACGTGCGCACACGTAACACTGTCCTAACAAACTTATTTATAATTCTACCGAACTGAAAGAATTAAGCATAGTCAGTTGTATAGGCTGCGTACGCATCAGTTGGCTTTGGGAGATCACAACGTATTTGAAAAGTTGTGCAAGCTGGCGAAAATCAGTAGCCATAGCTATTAAAACTGAGATGTAATAATTCCGGGAAGTTTTTGTGACAAACTCTACCCCATATCACATGCTAACAATCGTGAAAAGTAAACTTCTTTGAGAAAAAAAACAATACTTGTTAAAGACCACACTAAAATCAATCTTCTATTCGGTGAGTGACAAAAAAGCGCTTTTTTGATGCTTTTCGTTTCAAGACAACGCTGGCAGAGTATGAGTCATAGTTGAATACCGAACGCCAATCGGAAAATCCAAACGTTACCAAACCGTATGTTGTTTCTCAAGTATCATAATGGAACAAACTACATTACATTGATCAGTTTGTGTTCACGGTTACAATGACATATGCCCACCGAAAACTTGTTTACTGCAAACATATCGACGGAGTGTTACATTCGAAAACAAAACTGCTGTGCATAATCCTAGAGACATCAGAAGGTGTTTTGCCAAACTGTAAACAAAGCCCTCACAATATTGAAAGACAGCTCATCATTTCTCCTGTTTTGATCCAACAAGTCGATAGACTCACGTGCTAAAGTTGTTGCCAGGCTGTGTAGAAAGCTATCAAAACAATGTAAAGTCGTTGTTCTAGAAAGTACTGGGAGAAAACGGTTGCAATTAATGAGAAGCTTAACAACTATCAGTCGCCTAAATTAATCACATTAGAACGTAAATGCGGACGACCCGTAAATGTTAATCGAGCACACTGTAGTTCAGTTCTTTCGTGAAGCAGACTTTCCGTATAAACGAAGTGCCCACTCTTACAAGAGAACACATGACCCGGAAGTGGGTCAAGCCCACAAGGCATCATGATTCCATGCCCAAGTGAACTGGCAGGCCCGTGCGAGCAGAATTTACTCACGTGCAATTGTGGACACACTGTGTATATACCACCATGTGTTTTCATTAACAGCGCATGTCAGCAAAACGTGGAGTCACCTTGAGCAGACTCTCAGATATACAATCTGGAACCGATCACAACTTATTCGAAGATGTCACGGTATGGTAGGGATGGATATCAAATTCTGAGGGTGCATTCGTTAATAGGATGGGAACAACGAAATGGACATCCAATCCACAAGCCTACACTTTATATAATGTACTTCACCCCTACTTCAAGTAGTACTCATAAGGTCAGTGACATAGTGAACAAGCTCCTCAGCTTTTGACTCAGAGGCTGCCGGACAAAGCGAGACAAGTGCTACTCAGCGCAGTTTTCGCTTCTGTGTGAAGTAAACATATACATTGTATTTGGTCCTTCAAAACCGTTAAACTCCCCTTATCCACAGGACACTACGACTGTAAGCATCGCAATTTGGGTAGGAATTTACCAGAAATGGGGAGTGTCTTTTTGTGGGCTTATTTGTGGTCCCACGGCTGTTGAAATACGTTTGAGGACATACTACACAATTTACAAGCAAACTTCCAAACAGTATCCCACTTATTAGTTTGGGATTCATTAAATTCTGAAGAAAGTTTTAGAAATTTTGAAAGCCGGGTTTTGCTGGCCCGGTACTCGGTGTGTATTTACTGATCAACTTTCGATAGGCGCACGTGTGACCATCATCGTTCTCAGATTCACTGCAGATGTGTTAGCTTGAACAGTCATATTTCCTAATTGTGCTCTGGATAATTTGTTTTGAATAACGTCATGACTTCACTCAAACTGCTACCTATCAAGTTCGATTTTCATCTGTTCGGTCTACCCTGGTTTCTCTGAGGCATATTTCACCTTCAATTCTCCAAAGTTTTCTCTCGTTTGTTCAAAACTCTGCCTCCCACAGTCAGACGTATTTATATTTGTGTGTGTTATATATAGATCGAAGGTTAGACTACACGGTTGCCTCATGAAATCGTGATCGGAATTCTAGTGCCGGCCGTGACACTAACAAGAAGCTCTAATGAGAGTGAAATTCGAGTCTAGTGATTCTCTCCGAAAGAGGCTGGCTGGAAAGTTTATCTGAATGCGGACGCTGCGATCGATTGTGAGTGATGTTCAACTTGAAATTAAACCACAAAACTTCACAAGAAAATGGCAAGCGCGAAAAATGTGTTGAAGTTCACAGAAAGCTAAACGAGTGCAATGAGACAGTTCAGACCCCTCAAATGTTTGATAGACCCCCACTTATCTAATTAAAAGAAAATCGACTGGCAAATTACATTAAGCGTGAAGTGAAGTGCTCTCTCAATTTGTAGTTACGAGGATGTCCATTTGCGCCAGGTCCGCACTGCCAGAGAATCGGTTCAGTATAATCGTAAGCATAGTTTGTCTAACTATCCTGTCTCTCACCTGGTATACCCGTTCGCCTGCAATCGAAATACTGATCATACAAGCAGAAAAGACTAATAACTATTCCGAGAGGGCTACAAGAGTATGCCGCGAATTTTTATGCGGCCTTCTAGTTCTCAGCTGATCTCTTCCTAAAGAAACCTTTAAGAGTGTTCAGTGATGGATTTATTCTCACGACACACCTTGTGTGTACACCGACCAACCTTCGGCAGGATACAGTTCACTATTTTTCTGTATGCATATATGAACTCTGTTGGTTTGTTACGTGCATGATCGCTGTAAAATTTGTTTGAAGAACTTTGTTTATTATTTTATTCGCAAATTCTTTTGCTCTTTTCTCTCTTGATTTTTACAGTGTCAATCTGTTAGTTTTCTTGAAGCTCTATTTTGCCGTTCCTGGCTGCAAGTCACTTTTTGGATTTCTTTCACTGCCTCTATAGTTTTTCAGTTTTGACGAAATCTTAGAGGGCTTAATCAAATTTTGTATCTTGTCTTTAAGTCTACACATTATAATTTGAATTCTCTTTTCCACCATCACGTTCTGCTGAAGCGAGATTTGAAACGCTCCTTACAAATCAGTATCCTTAGTTGAGTGAACCGACTGGATCAGACAACTATGAACCATCCTGTTACCCAATAATCGTTTCAGGTTTTCAGGGTATGTCTTGTACAATATGTGTCAGACGTCAATTGATCGCTGCGCCAGATTGGTTGATATATCAGGCTACATTTCCAGAAAGAACCGTGTCACTACTCCATTGTTAAGTTTAGGAATGGCGTCTGGTTCGAAAATGTCGAATACCTGAAAGCTCACCATTGTATTGCTGATGAGTAGTTTCGCAAACTTGATGACTCGGATGACACTCGGTTTTGAATAATCAGGACTTCGACTGGTTTCGAACCAGTGACAGAAACAGTAACATAGTCCGGGTTTGAAACTCCCGAGCTACTTGCTTGACTTCATCACCCAATTGGTAGTGCGATTTCCGCGTTTGGGCATGTTGTCTCTGTAGCTGGTTCGAATCCAGCCTAAGCCCTAATTTTTCACAACTGAACCCTATACTGAAAGAACATTTCTTTAGAAGGATATGTATAATCTGGACAGTCTCAGCAAACTTTACGTCGACCTTCGACAACCCAGTTGATTATTACTGTTGATCACATTTTCTCTTACTCAAGTAAAGTACGTTGGCTGCAATTTGTTCACTCCACGTTTATTTCGAGCGCCCACCCACAGTGAAAAACAGTGTATTTTCATGGGACTGACGCAAATCGATGATGACGGCAGAAGAGTTAGAACTTACTAGAAAAGGCCATATTCCTTGTTACAGTTAAACGAAACTACATGGTTCTCTTGTGACCGGAAGGTCAAATTCATTTGATGGGTTTGTACGGTGTGTGCTTGCTATTGCCTTACTGAGCTCTCGGTGGTCCCGGATTGATGAGTACTCATTAAACTCAAACGCAAAATAGTGGAGACACTGCTTTCTCTTTCGAATGTTCCAACCTGATCAATAAATTTCTTTGATCTGACTGTCTTCTGTTGAGCTCCGCTTTGATCACGTGTGGCTTCAGGTAATAACCTGATGGTCCGTTTCTTACTATGTGAGGCAGCAGTCTCCGTCACTTCGACTACGAGGATCCCCAGTGAGGCTTCTTCCTACTGGTAGTATATAAAAGAAAAGAAGATTAGGAAAGACTCAAGGCTGGAAATACCCTGTTCACGTTCCATGCAAGCTCAACCATTCTGTCTAGTGTGTGAGCGCAAAAGTCACCAGTTTACTCAAAAGTTAACTTATTTAGGCGAGATCGACTGAATAATCGGTCTCAAAAGCACACACATTCAGCCTTACACAAAATAACTGATCAATAAGTAGGCACATGATCACCGTGTTCAGACATGCGAACTCGGTCAATTCTGGGTCGTTTGAGGTCAGCATGAACCAATAATCAATGACCTGCAGGCCGAAGAATTACCATACAAACTACTTTTTGACCTGAGAGGTTGTACAGCTCGTTGTTCCGATGAAAATCCAAATAATTTTCCTATCAATACTTGACAAAGCTCCGCGATGAACACAAACACATAATGTTGGTTGAAACGAAAGGAGAAAACAACGGAAATTGAAAAATTCAGTAGATTTAATAACCGATAATTGGGACAGGATTTTAAAGTGAACAACAGTTAAAACTGACCAGTTTCCGAATTCACATGAACACTCGATTTGACTCCTTTTGAAAAGAACCATCAGTCACGTTAGAACACTTTAGTGACAAATAATCTTGCTATGGCTGGAACTAGAATTTCAACCACGCCAACCGTGATTGCCGCCGTAGCTGACTGCTTATTACACACAATTGAATTATCGTATGCAATAGCTCAACCACGGCTACTTGTGTATGGCGCTGAAATTACTCTGCCATTAACTGGCTTGTTAACTTCACTCGGTGATGCAAAGATCCGGATTCCTCCTTAGCTAACAACCATAAAAATCACTGAACTTGCCAAGCACGGTGAGACTGGACCTTGACGTGTTGTGACGCCTTGTGCATCTCGATGACCTGTTTGGCTAAACTTTCAGAGTTACTCATACCAGACAGGCCAACAGGTAGAGGTCTGACAAACTACAATCTCCTGGTCGTCCAGGTTGGGGGTTGGAAGATGGTTGGCATCTCTTCCCAAGAAACGTACCATTTCTGGTACACCGCNGTACCATTTCTGGTACACCGCCAACCACCCGATGCATTGATGATGAAGCATATATTTCTACCGCTTGAAGAATAGAGAACTAAACAGGGGATAGCCATAAATCACCAAATAATCAATGGGAATATGAAAATTGGTCAGAACGGAACCTTTCTGTTGTGCTTTATCTTGAGTAACGTGTAAAAGCGAACCAGGATACTAACAGATCTTCGGCTGTACTTACATCTTTCTGTTTGATCTCAGAATGGGCATGTGTATTTCTTTTCTAATATTTGTTAATGCTTCTGAGGTAATTACTTTCCCGTTATGACCAAAACTTATTTTTTTGTACCGCGATTATCGCTAGCATGCTTCCTTCAGTTGTTTGTTTATTTCCAATCGACAAATGCACATCAGTAGATTCGAGTTAACTTCATCAGAAAACTCTCATGCTTCCGCTCTCAGTTCGCCGCGAACTTATTCCCAGAGGCTTATATGAACTAGCGAGAAATGAGACATGTTAACAAAAAACATTCAAAAATGAAAAGCGAAACACAAAGAAGAAAGTAGATATCAACGTTTTGCTGCGAAAATGTGAACAGAAAATGAAACATTTACACATCTTACTGAAAAGCATAACAAAGTTGGTCTGTGCACCTATTGGGTGCTCTTCCACAATCCAAGGGGCGAGGGTAAGTATTCAAACCCTGTGTTTAACACAAGGCCGTTTGAGTAAAATCATATGAATACTCACACAACCAAGCAAGCTTACAGCAACCGCTTTTGTACCAAATTGAAGTCAGAAGATGAACAATTACATGCTTATCCGTATATTTACAAACTGTCTGCTTACAAAACGACTCCCATACATACGTCACGACTAACTTGGATTGACAGCCAATCGGTTACACGCTTGATGCAGCTAGTACGTGAAGACTTAAACCATTGGAACCCTAAACCTGTAAGCAACAAAGTTGTTCGAACCTTTGACAACACTGACAAAGAAGTGAGGCGAAACCTGCTTGTTGGTATGTATTTTTTGGTCATCCTATATGATATTCTTACTAAAAGAGAGTACGACATGACCACTTGAATCTTGAAGAGATCCCCTGAGCTACTACCACGGAGCCGTTTTTGTAAGTTGAAGGATTTTAAACTCAGCGTAGTTTGACACCCTCAGGTCTCAGTCCTCTTTGATAACTAACTTCTCTGAAGTTCCAACACAATGTTTTTGCTTCCCTTGCTTGAAATTCACATGGGGAAATAATGATTGAGACAGACCTCAACAAACGCTTGATATACCATCAACATTTTTGACTCCGTAGATGGAAGTATGCATGATTTCACGATCGATAAAACCAAGTATATTGCTTGTTCAAAGCCACATTGGATATGAACATTGAGGTATCTAGCATCATTTGTTTGTGTTAATAACTTCGGACCACTTACGTTGATGACGTGTTTCCCTTGTGGCCGTATTACGGTGTCTGATGAAGTGTGGACATTTCCTTGAGTTAACGGTAGATCTAACAGTTCTCGTCACTCGGCGAGTTATCCCAGGTCAGATTATATGATCTCAACATGTACATGTTCAACAAATGTAAGCTCGCCCGCGAATTTATAACAAGGAGATAACGGAGAAACTGTTGTCATCACAGCAATTTAAAAATAACATATACTCCAAGGCCATCTTCAGTGGAACTTTGCTGATAACAGAATACTGTTTGGAGCATGCTGTTCTAGCAATTACTGTAACTTTTTTTCCCCAAGCCATTCCGCAATCACACCATTACACTCAGCGTTATATGAAGATGATGTGGTTTCAGTGACAACAACAGAAGTTTTACTGAGTCGGTCGTTTTGCTAAAGTGTAATTAGTACGCTTCCGCTTGTTCTCTTCTGTTCGGGAGTTCTGCGGTATCGTTACAAAGCCTGAACTTGACCGTTTCGGCATTTTGAGACGATTGTTCAACGCATTCCAAATGAGGATGAACCTTGATCATGGAAATACACACACACACGTAGTTTTAGATAGTTCTGTGAGCTAGTCGTTTTGTTCACCCCTACCACATGACTACAGCAATACATGCTTCATCTGCCAATAACCTCTCGGCAAATAAATGAGAGTACGCCAATCACCTCTCCATCATGTCTGTTAAAAACCAATAACTGAGCTATGTGCATATTTGTGATCGTCCGTGCGCACGCTCTCTAGATTCTAGTGTCTCTGATTCGGGCCGATCGTGTGATCTGTAAACTTTAAAGACGTTCCACTGAAATCGATATTTTCCAAACCAAGTTGAAGTTCGAATTATATCGGAAAATTGGATTGACGGAGATTTTTGTGTAATCAATACATGATCTATTAATTTCGTTGAAGGCATGACGCTTTCAATGATGCGGTTTTGTTGAAATCTGTTTGAGGTTAGTTCACAATAGTTTTATTAAATAGATTCAAACGCTGGAAACAATTTTGTCCAAAACCTGCAGAAAGTTAAGTGCAATTGAAGTTCCGTCATTAATGTTCGTTAGTCTGAGAAAGTGGTATGCAATGTTAAACATCATAACTTATTAACAGCTTCTTTTATGATCATATTGTTCGTTAGTTTATAAAATTGGCAACTCGTCACAAGTTGAAGTATTCAAATTAGAAGTATTCATCAAGAAATAACTCACGCTACTATATTTCTTTATATGTATGCGGTCTACTCAATTCCTTACTACAACGTATTGTTTTGCAATCGTACTTCCTACTGTGGTTCCCCGGAGTATATTTTGTCAAGTGGCTTGTGACAGCATGATAACCACTTATAGTTGCTCCGAAACTAGTGCGCAGAGTAAAAACTTGGTCGTTATCCACTTTCAAAAATTTCAGTATGCAAACTAACAGAGATCTTTATCTGAGACAATCCTTATGATTGAGAAGCATTCAAACCCATCCGTGGCTTCCGCCTCCTCTCAGAATCTCCAAATTGACCGAATTTATCAGCAATGTGTATTCTTGCCAAATTCGAGATGTGAACTTCTGTCCCGCTTTTTCCGAAACAGACGAGTTGAGCACCACGTCAATGATCTCATATTAGGCTGGGTGAGAAATCCATCTGAACGTAAAAGCTGTGATCAGATATGAACGACCTTCAACCTGAATTTAATTATATCCGCCATTTAAAATCAGTAATTCATGTAGTGTAAAATGAAGTAATGGGGATTTCTTTGATAACTTCGTGGAAAGACCTGCCAGGTCGGTACAGTTAGAAGTGAATCTCCGTAAGGTTGCCTTATATGAGCACACCTCGAGTTTAACATTGGGAAGTTAGAAGAAATGATAAGTGTTTCCATCGTGATCTGTTCTACGCAAGAATTCAAAGTACAAGTTTGACAGGTGGACGGTAAACACTCTCAATCATAGTCTTAACCAAGTCTGTGTGTAAAAGTTTGGTTCAGTTTGCACAGGCTTTAGTGAACACAGCTATGAATTCGCAAAATGTGTCTTCTAGCAATGCGGATGTATCACATTTCTGTGTGTGCATATACCATTGGCTGAGAAATTCCGTCTGTTCTGCAACTGGTAACACTCGCTCTTGTATTAAAACTTTTAGTGATATTGTTACTGATCTGGACGTCTTATGTTCGATATCCCTGACAGAATCGGACATAAGAAATGTTAAAATTCCATTTAGTGTAGTTTCTTTGGTTATGTAACATATGCCATTCCCCCAGCTGATACTAGTTGACCTTTTATCACCGAATTTGTCTTCTGGATTAGTAATTGGCGCTATGACGTGATGTAGTTACAACGTTTCTTGAAAACATTAAATCTGGACTGTTTGGGGCTTGTTTCGCAAGCTGATCTACCTGACAGACTTTTTTTATCTTATCCTTCTAATATCGGTAGTAAATGGGGATCTCCGAAACACTAAAAGATTTTTCAATTGTTTTTGTCATTTCTGTCCATGTGTTACTCCATACGGATATCCTCTTAAGCCAGTTACATATCTTTCTGCCCTTCAATGGCATGAATTCTTTTTCATAGGCATCCTTCAACAATACAATAGATAGGAACAGACAACTTTTTGTGTAGAGGTTTGTTAGCAAATTCGTCATAACGTTCGTTTACTTCCAGCTTCTGTGATTCACACGTACATCACACGTACGTTATTCTAACACGAGTGAAATTTAAGCCCAAGGCCAAGTACATTGTTGCACAGAACGCACATTTGCAAAGCTCTTATAATTACAATCTGTTTAACGAACAGCCAGTCTAGGTCACGTGATAGCTAAGGCAATTGACAGAAATCAACAGTGGCTGTAATCAAACTGAATGTTGACGTGCATTTAATATCCTTCAAACGAACACCTGATGTACTATACCGTTTTCGGACAAACTGAGGAGGAAAAAGCGGACAATCTTGAACTCAGTTTGCCTTAAAAAGGCAAAACACATTGGCGTCAACAAAAACAGATTGCTTGTATGAGAAATTCGTTGAGAATAGTCAACTTCGTTTGTATAGGAACCGTTTAGTGGATCAGCAATATCTGAGGAATTGAAAAATAATCTCAAACCCCAAGTACTTCCCGAAGCGTTTTATAACATATCAGTTAAAGGTACTTAGCTATTTCCCATTCAAATCCAACATTGATAGCAAAAGTATTGTGAATAACCCCTTACATATGATTTTTCGCTTCGTTTACCGGTGTAGTACAAAGATGTCCTATTTCAGGTGAATGCAAAGGGGGACTTCATTTCTGGAAAATTTTCTGCACGCTGACTGGAATCTTTCTAACAACAATTAAATTCACCCCGGATGTGAGGGACTCGACCTTGTTGTCACACAGGTAGTCCATGATGGACTTGTTTGGTCTGCTCACACCGAAATGAGCAAAAACGAACTGCTGATATTCATGATCCAAGCCAAGATATCTCTTACACCATGAGGACATCGCTTGTAACACAGTACTTAATATTATTCATGTGTGACGTCATAGCCCTCTGTTCAGATAAATGGAGAGACAGCCCACCCCTCTACTTCAGACAAACAGTTTCCTTGCAATAAACGGGCCTTTCCTAACCACAACCACTGCTACTGACCAGTGATCATGGTCTTTTAAGCAGCTCGGTTTATTCTTAATCAATGTATTCAGCTAGTGGCTGTTCAACAAATGAATTGATACTCGCCAACCCCAGGTTTAAGTTTTATTCTGTAATGCGTAAACATGGCCACAAAAATTAGCACAATGCGAGGACTCGCTGGTTGAAGAAAACCCACATTCCGTACGGACGCACCAACTTGTTGAAGTCGACGCATGAACTCATAACATTTTGGTCGGGATTCAAATCTAGACCTGTATTCGTGTTCCAACTTTATATCACCCTATTAGGTAGATAGTAGTAGCGATGAGAAACAGGTAAAACTGCTTGCTACAAGCTTTAAATTATATCAAGTAACTGGCATATACAATCAGAGAATAAAAAACTGCACCTGCGGATTAAAAGCAAGGGCACTGACTAAATTAGGACTGGAAAACTAATCCCTCAATGCTCATTCGTAAGAGATCACACCAAAATAAGTGTTGTTCTTGCCTGAACTTGTCAGAAACAGGTTTTGGTTCTGACGTACATGTCGCACATCGATGTGAACTGACCCCGATGAACCAGGAATAACATCCGCATTGCACTGTAAACTGTAATCAAGCCGTGCAATTACTACCAATCAATCCGCACTTTCCAAAAAGCCTTTCGGATGCCCTCTTTTCGAAGTGAATCATGACTTTTGTATTCCTGTTGGAACACACTATTAATGATCATCTTTGTCAAGACAGGAAATTGACTTCATACGTCCCCAATTGTGAGATTGGTGTGTGTGCTGGTCACAATTACGTTAACCATGTTGTAGGAATAGCCCGGCTATCCTGTCCTGATGTTCAGCTACAAACGCCTGAAAGGGTTTCAGCCCATTTCCAAACTACCTAGTTTTTCCTTAAACTATCCTCCCAGTTGTGGAGTTTTCATTCTTATGATTTTGTTGATTAGCATCAACACCCTTGTGAAACTGTTGGCTAAACGGTGTTGATCTAACAGATAGATGCGACTTCATGTTCAGCCTTACGATATCACCCGAATTTATCCGTCCCTTGCAAACATTCATAAGTTATTATGAAAAGTAATTTGATTGATGTCGTTGAAGCCCTCCAATATTTTACATTCAGCGCTAATGATTTCATTGGCGTACTCTTTCGTCATACACACTTGAGTGTCGATTTGTGGTTACGCTATGTGAATCCTCACCCACGCTGTTCCGAGGGCAGAAAATGAACATGCCACAAACAATGTATGCAGCCACGTTGCAGCTGAGATTCTAGTTCTACTTCTGAAACTTGAGATCCCTTCGTTCGTCTGGACCCATATCGTTCACCGATTTTCATGTAGTTTTCAGGTCCATTACACTGACAAGACAGAACAGCAGCTGAACCCTCTGATTTCACACTACCCCAGCTTGGGCGAGGATGTTGAATCTGCGCGTGCACATGGCAAGCACCACACAGACCACGGGCATCAGCAATCGTTCGGCATTTTCTAGAGGTCCATCATCAAGTGAATTTGACACGGTTATTCACAGCTGTTTACGCAACTGTTAAGCCCTGTTTGCTACAATATGCACAGGTAGTTAGGCCGAGACGCTAGTCATCAAATCTGTGCGAACAAAGTATGTTAGTGATGTATGCACTCCAAGATGCGCCAAGAGTAGGACCTGAAACTTTTCACACGAACTGCACGAATCAAACAGCACAATGAAAGGGCAGTTTTGCAAGTGACAGAGGTGATCAATATGCTCAGGTTGATAAAATTAAGAGACTTGGGCTCAAAGTCTACTGACAATTTAAACGATCTTTACAGATAAAATCAATAATCATTGTATCACCTCGGTATGTTGGTTAGTATTGTGCACTGCTTTGCTCCAAAGATCTAAGTGACTGCAACCTTGGTAGCTATAATTGTAACACAAAAAACAGAAGGAGAACTGTTAACTAATGATTGGCTATGCTCGTAATGTTTTATGATGCCCTACCAAGTTCACATGAGTGTTCAAGTTGTGAAGCTTTAACCGGTGGGCACATATCAAGGCCAGTTCTAGTAGGTCTGTCCTCAAAACCTAGCTATAAAAGGCATTTCTAGGTAAAGTGTACCACGATCACCTAGTGACTGACGATGACCGCCAACGTATTACCCCCCACATTGCTGAGGGTGCTTGGCTAGAATGTAAATGCATATGATGTTGTTCTCAATGTAAGATGCGTTTAGAATTAACTGGAAATAGATATCTCATACACTGTCCTACGTGTGAGCATCATACTCATTGCCAGGTGAGTTTTACTCTTGAACCAGTCGCTCACAGTTAAGTCCATCAAGAAAAACTTGTCTCCTGTCTTTCGGAAGAGAAACTATAGAGCAAAGAGGCCGGGTGGATCCCTCAAGTTATTCTTCTTCATAAACGATTATCAGAAATCGTTATGTTGTCAGTGACACCATAAAACCACTGCTTTTCCCATATTCTTATTCGCCAACCAGGTTTTTGCCTGTATAAACGTGGGAGCTTTTGATACCAGCACTCTGGAACAACAGGTTAGCATATTCCCCACTTCAACACTATCAGACCTGATGTGCGCTCCATCTACGACAGACGAATCGATTACACCAACACAACCGATCAGTCCACCCCACCTCCCGTAAATGCCAGTAAACGAGCACTTCTCCCTCATGGTCTGTTTTATGTTGACGCTGAAAGTTTCGGTGAAGCTGAAGTGAGGATCGTGCTCATCTCTAAGTCAATAAACTTTTAACTTCGGCTACATACCACTAAGTACGTGTTTGCGCGTTTTGGGATTGCGCTCAATCATTCACACCTGTCAAACAAATTAGGAAAACATTATGTTCACTTAAATTGTGCAGCTCCAACGGACTGCTATTCAGATGCTAATGCTCTCGCCGACTTTAGAAGCACATCAGACACTCGGATATCATCCCGTAGCGAGGCCATTTACTACTCAACTCTTGTTCCTTTCCCCAGAAGAGGAGCGATGGATGGTACTCATGGCGTATAACCACAGTGTACCAGGTGAGATGGAAGCCTGATGTAGTGTGTTTTTCAAGTTATTTTGGGACGAAATACCACAGTTCAATTCAAGGACGGGCATTGTGTCGCATGATGATCGCATTGAGTATTTAAACTGTGAGTGCACATGAGCAACTTAGCACTTTGTTGCAATTGCCAACCTTCTTTCAAGAAGAGCCTTTCAAGCATCAGTAACAGTGTTTCATTTGTGATGCAGAAGCTTCATCAGACCAGACATATCTGGAGATAATTAAGGTATGCTGAACATGTGTAAGTGAATGAGTTTGGAGGCTGCAGGTTGTGGATCAAGTGTACGAAGGTAAAGCGTAACTAACAGTTTCAAACTGTCGAACTCAACGGCTGAGAGTTACATGCGAAACAAGACACAAATGTTATTGTTGCAAGCTGTCAGCCACAGTCGCCGAACAACCAACTGAAACTGGAGAGGTTGAAAAGAGATAGTGCGACTTACTGAGGCTTTTACAGCATCGATTCACAAAAGCTTAGAACTAGCTAGGGGCTATCAGTCGTAGAAACTACTGAAATTATGTAGACTAGCTGCAATGTAGACAAAATCTCTGACTCTTGCCTCTATTCCACCTCTCAACCTTTCATATCCGTTGAAGTGACTTGACCTGACAGTTGGATGGACCAAAAGGTTTGACGGTTGAAGATTATAATCTCTGCTCATCTCCTCCAACGAATTAATTGACCATATAACAACCGAGTGAAAAAAACGACCCAGAGAAATAATCAACAACCTGGTATAACGAACATCCTGGTTGCTGGGTATGCAGCCCCTGGGTAAACATGGAAATTTTGTGGAGCAATATTGTCGGAGTGACCGATGTGGCTAAAATTTAAATGAATCACGCTGCAATCCCTCGTTCCATTTCCTTCAGCTTCAATCGGATTTTTGATAACCTCGAACGACAACTCGCAGGAAGGTTATTTTGGTCTTGTTCTTCGCATACCCGCGATCTATTGAATTTGACAATGTCAATGAACAATTGACCCTTATCTCTGTGCACACGGCCCATGATTCACCGTAGTCCGATTCACTTAGTTGCTCATCCCTGGCTCGTCCATTTTATGAGATATCACAGTTTTCGTACAAGAAATGAAGCCTTACGAGTGATGGGTTGTTCTGAAATTATGGATTCTCAGTCAGTCTCAAGGATTGTTCAGTAGACAAGCAAACTCACAGCATGTTGTTGCTTATACCCCGTTTTTGTCTCATTCAGTTCGGTATTATATGCTCGTGACTAAAACTCGGTAACTGGCGTGCCAACGTGGAATACGTGCTAGGAAGCTTAAGAAACACTGGTAACAAAACGCAACAGCTCAGCGATTTTGGTGTAAAAAAAGCATGTCCTGAACAAACTGTGTAATTGTGGCAAAATTGAATGACCGTCATGTAGATGTAGCCTGTAAGCAAATGTCCTTTGACTCCTCATAACGTTATTAATATGTTGGACCATACAGAATAAGGTGACTAAGGGATCACGTGACGGCTATGATCAGAAGTGTATTAAAACTGAGAAAGCGCCCTCAAGTGGTTTGAGAAACAGAACGGGTGTTCCATGAGTGATGCGAAGTATCAGTTTTTCCATTGATAATAACAGACTCGAGATATACTGGACAACTTCAAAAACAATAGCCGTGTTCCTAGTGCATCCAACGTACTCACGTGATTAAGATGGCAATAAGTCAGTTTAACGCAGAAAACGTGGTGACCGTGCACGTGTTTCTCACGTTTCTACTCTTCGACAAAGCTCAGAATACCAGTGCTGTTATCGGCAAGCGACCGTCATGATACATTCTGACCTGGATCCTCCCCTCAGTTCGGTTGCACGTAATAGTTTCAGAAGTCTCATTTGCAACGAAGTTCTAGGAAATGTGATAAACACTGTAGGCTACTCTTAAAAACTCTCTCTCGTTTGACCTTCACTATGAATGTTCAATCTACCCCGTTAAACTGTGACACAGAGGACACTTGGGGAGGTACGCGTTGGGGAATTCGATAGTCATAGTGTGGTATTTTTCCGACACTAATCTGGTAGGCACGGTTTACATGGACAATGTTAATATAATCAACCACACTGTGGAAGTTGGGCACACTATGATGAATGATGTGGGTGGTCGGATTTTCTGCATAAAATGCTTTAAATGCCCAGGACATTCTTAACCCCACTCTCTATAATTCAGACACAATCTTTTCCACGTACAGTGCAGTTCAAAGTTACGTTGAAAATCACTTAAGGGTTGATTATCAGACTCACTTCTCATATCTTGGGGGTTATTTGTAGTCACTTTATGAGCTTAACCTGTTCATAAATTATGGAGCTGATTGAACAAATGAAATTTCACGCGTGGAGCTAAAAGGCCCGTGAGCATGATGAAGTAACTGAGACCACAAACAAACAGCCGTAAGCCGCAATTGAGCCTTGTTCTGAATAGACCAGCTTGGAAGACCTGTGTGCGCGCTCGTTCGCGGTCTTTAAACCATCTTTGATGAGAACTGAAGGGTTCTAAGTCCTGAATGATAACGTAGGATGGACCTCTCGGTGGAACACTTAAATGATTGAAGCGTGGTTGTGAGCACACCCCCAAGAACCTCACAGAATAAAAGTTATCCCCCGCAATTCCTTAGCATAGTTCAGTCGCCCTTTAAAACCAGTCTTCTGTACCAGTCCAAGACAGTCTATGGAACAATATGACCAACCCAAATTTAAATGTGAGCTACACAAGACTTAAAATGTATCAACTGTCCAGACCACGTGCACGTGCAATTAATGTTCTCGATAATGAACTGTCTCACTGTTTCTTTAGCAGTAAATTAAGAACCAAAATAATTTCGTAATGTTCCAGTTCCAACAAACAACACACTATGGTATTGCTCTGTCAACTACGTTTTTACGTTTTATTGCTTCCGGTTGATTCTGACATTAGTACAACAAAAATATTCCTAACATAACGTTTTAAAACTTTCATTTGTTGAGTTCCGGTTACCATTGACAGTTCTGAACAGCCCATAAATGCGTCCGTTAAGGTAGGTCTGCATGAACTCCCCAACACAGCACTGTCTTATTATCTACGTTCAAACGGAACTAAATATTTGGTGTACAAACTTCCTAAAGGTCAGTCTATACACAACAGGCAAATGATGAATAATCAGTTAGTCTAATGGTCACATGAATACACTTCTCCCCAATAAGAAATATATATCAAAGACTGAGGAAATCAGTTAGCACACACGTGTTCTTGAAATAGCTATCAAGCCAGACGTGCCCCTTATGTGAAACCTCGGCGCTTGCTGCGTTTAAACATGCTGTTTATGACCCAGGTCCGAATCCTGCCGAAACCCAGGATTATCGCAAATCAGTCTCACCAAACATGAAATTTGCCACACTACTTACGAATAAATATCACAAGGTCATGGTTCGGTCTACTTGAGAAAATGCGCAACCAAATCGTCCAGACTATATCGATTGTGCCTAAGGTCACTTAGATCGATGACTTCGATGATCAACCGTACGGTTGTCAGTTGGATACAACTGAAATTACCTGAGAAGTCTCAGATTTCAGCACATTAATCCGCATATTCAAACGGCTTGGTCTGTTTTCATCTCGACAAAACACATGAAACCCTATTCTGTGTGAACTTGTGCTGATAACCGTCTATGTGTGTCAGGATAATGTTTTCGGTTGTTTAGGACCCTTTCTAGACCTGTTGATATCACCTGAGCAAGTCAACTTACGAGGACATAGGTTACGCTCTGATGTACCTCACTAAAAAGAATGGGCTTTTTGGTAGTTTGTGTAGTGTGTGTGTGTGTTTGTAAAATGTAATAGCCAATTACGATTACACCTACTTTTTTCAGAAATGCTACCCATAAAGACAAGTCGGGATTAGTTACCAAGTGAATGGAGCTTCTCACTTTGATGGACAGACAAACGAGTTCAGAACTGTTTTCATTGTAGCTGTTAGAGTTTCGCGAGTCAATTAACATTCGTTCTATATCACTACCCACTTAACGTGACCTCGAAATCACCAGAACATCAAATACTGGTCAGTAGTGTTATCCTAAGTTGAAGAAGAGCGCAACCTACTTCAGGAACTAAAAAATAGTTTGCCGAAAATTTGAAACTTATGATTCAGTGACAGTAGATATTTACTTACAATGGAATATCAAACTGAAAGAGTTCATAATATGTGCATTAACTCAGTTTACTCATGCGTAAGCTTTCCTTAGGCTGGTAAAGTTTGGCAGAATACTCGTTGACAACACTTATTTGAAGCAAACTCATGATCGATACCCCCTTCTGACACACACTTGTACTTTAAACAATGTTCAGTGTATCCTGCTAACTCAACAACAACATGCCCCTGGGTAGCCAGTGGAGACCGCTCTCCCAACTTTGGCATGACAGTAGTGTCGGACGCCATAAAACTTAAACAGAGCTTTATACAATCTATCCCACCTACTGATATACTACTGGTTAAAAATAGTCAAGGTGGACGATGGTTGTGTGCAAACGACTAGCTTGGGACGGACGACATCTCCGAAGACTTCAGGATTATTGATGTGAATGACACCTTAGCATCCGAATCTGTTTCCATAATCAAAAAATGACCTGACCTGCATTTTCCAGCTAGCTCTTTTCGGGATACGTTGCATACCTAGTAGCTGATGTAGAGCTGGTCGTGTACTTTCGTCCTGGAATGTAGGGGCACCGATCAGTTCTACCAGTATTACCCAAATGATTGGAGTTTCAACTAGGAAAACGCGCACACATGCAAACAGCATAAGTTCATGCATACGTGTTGCTATCTGGAAGGTCAGTCTTAAGTATAGACCATGTGTGGATATCTACAGTAACCCAGCAGACAGAATTTCAGCGGGAACCCCAATGAAATTACAAATTTAGGGTTTAATTTTTCATCTCTTATTGCACCTAGGATGTTCACAAGATGGTCTACTCATGGTAGCAGGAATGTACCCAACATACGGGTATCTATACGTCAACACTTTGGTCCTCCTCCAGTCCGTTGAATACATCTAGCACTTGCATGTAGATGGAAAAGAACACTACAGATGAATACGCCAAAAGGTGATGATCACTTCTGTGTGAATCTGTACGGTCCATCTGGGTTACGCTCCTGTATGTGCATGCAAATACGTACACACACACAACTGTTCACTCACGTGGACCTCCCTGTTGCACAGCTGCCGGTTGCAAAGTTCACATGCGCACACTGGCTAGCTTGCCTAGATATGTTTTGTCCTTCTCTCATTGACTGGTTATTGATTCACCGATCCGTTCGCTGTAAACTCTGTTGATTGTTAACTGTAATTCACTTTTCGTGCTGGTCCAGCCAGGATACGCAAAGTTCCTCCTGCATCATTTCAGTTCTCTCTCTGCAGTGTGTAGTGTAGACATAACAGATTGTATTTCAGGCTATCTTAATTTACTGCATTCATCAGTTTGCCGGCCCGGTTAGCGCAAAAGTGTGTATTGCGGATTAGTTGTATAAACATTGTTACGTCTGCGGTGGATGAGATCATAATTCTACTAACTTCGTTCCACGCCTTCAAAAGAATTTGCGTAGGTGCTGCCCTCTCTGTTGATCAGCCTGCAGTGAAACGTTGCTGCACATGCTCCCCTTGAACAATCAGTGACAAAAGCCTCTACTGTCAAGTGGTAGAGAACTCTAGCTGATATAAGTTGAACGTCACTCACAGTTGGTCACAGCTGTTTTATTGCCGTAGACATGTCCCAGATACCACCTCTGAAAAAGACGCCAGTTTCGGTCTTGTTAGAACTGGTCAGTAGTGCATATCATTGCCAGGATTGGGGTTTCAACTCTGGCCACAGTTTTATCACGCAAACTGTGTTGATCACTGCGCCATTGATCTCACATCAGGTATAATTGAGTGATCATGCGCAAACGCTCAGCCACATTAGTTTGTGACTAACGCTCACATTACCCGACCACCTGTGAGCACTTCTCGACTTGTGTCAATCAAAACACCCCGCTGCGCACCCGTAACCGATCTACCATCCAGCAAGTTTGAAGATTTCCGATTTCAACTTGAATGGAAGTCCTGGTTTTGGTGCCTATACTTGGAGTTCCCAGGACGGTTATTGAGTTGATTCAAGAGGAGAGTAAGCACTTTGAGCATTGCTCACAGGCCGACCTGGCTGGGCGTTCATATATGATAATTCATCCATGCTACCGTGAGGTCAATGTCGTAACGGTCATCACGGCTGTGTCATGAAAACATGGGCGCAATTCAACTGGTGACGAGCTCAAACAAGAGTGACACTCCAGTACAGTGCATTTCTAAAAAGGGGGCTGGTTGAAAAACCTTCATGCCGTGTACGATGATGTCCATTTGATGTAAGACTGAGATGTTGAGTTCAGTGTACGCGCATCCTTGGGAACCACAGCGTTTTCCTCGAAGTCTGAGGAAAGAAAAGAACGAAAAGAAGAGGGGAACGTTGACGGGCCACTCTTAGGCAATGAAGGAGTAAAATCAACCGTAATTTATCAGTAACCGGATGACTGTTTGATGAAGCCTTTAGGTAAAATTTGAATGTCAAGTGGTGCACATTATTTGACAAATCGTAGATATCTGTAATTTGATCAAATTTGAAACAATTACTGTACCCAGATCCATTAAGCCACAAAATCTCACAAGGAGGTCGCACCTCACACTTTCAAACGTAGTTACCTACCGACTTGATTGGGTTATATGAAATCCGCTAACTGGTTGAAACATTCTTCAGTTGTACACACATATTTTACAGTCAGTGGAACCCAGGACGAGCGTCTGTCGCTGGTGTTTGCTTTAGTTCACTTTCACTCCTAAGGCACCAGTCAGGTTTGTCGGAATTTTGGCTCAGAAAGTGATTTTTACACAGGATTCACCGTTCGTGAGTAATGATGCTATAAAACTTTTCGGCTATCAAGTTATCCTTAGACTTTATTTTTACAAGATCGTTAAACGCTCATCTAAAAGTATTTCACTGTACTTTCTATATTCCGCTGGAAACATCTCAACAGTGGATTACAGTTCACTCATGTTCCCAAAAACTTTGGACCGGCGGATCAACAGACTTTTTACCTTCCACCTGCTGTTCGTCCTCACCCTGATCGGTACCGCAGCGACTGGGCTGAGTTTCAGTTTGAAAGCATTGTTCGAACCATTCCGAAGCTGTCCGGTGTTGAATATTGGTTTCATTCTCTTCTGGTTTTACGCGGTTGTATCTGCCTGTCAACTATGCTTCGGCCTATCAACGCTGACCGCCTTGGGTTTTCGTAGCTGGAAAAGTCGTCAGTCACCGACGAAATCAAATTCAAACAATGCCGGTCACGTGGTTGGTACCAACAGCTTTTCTGTCGGACGATCCAGAAACATGATTCGCAAAGGTTTTCAAAATCATTCTCCGTTGGAGGTCAGTTATGAAAGAATATCACAAACCAGTTGTTGTGTGAACACTGGGAAATATTCAGACGAAACAGGGTGGTTACAGTCTATTGCAATTCTGGCAACCGCGCTTATTTTGGGGCATATGACCACGTTCATTTGGTCTTGCAGTCTACAGCAAGAGTTGATCGGCAGTCGGAACACTTTCGCCTCACGCATTATGAATTTGTTCGTTGAAGCCAAGGTACAATCACTTGAGTCCCAGAAGACAGGTTCCATGAGTGCCGCAGAATGCTGGGGACGTGTGCAACAAAAATTAGAATGTTGTGGTCCTACGAACTATACCGACTGGTTAGTATACAACAGCACCAGCCAGTATGACACTCTCGAAGATCTACCTAAATCATGCTTTTGCGCTCATCAGCCACTGGTTTGTAAAAAGTTGAATGTCATCCTGGTAGTGGATAGATATCTGTACACTGATGGTTGTACTCTCTTTCTGACCCTAAGAATGCAACGACATTCTGTTGCTCTTGTCATCATTGCTCCGCTTTGTGCTATGTTGGTGTTGATCACTTTCTTGTCAGATTTGATCTACACATTGAGAACAGCCTATCTGATTCTTAAACACGCAGAGAATAGTGCATGCCCCATGGATGAGGTGAAATCTGGAGCAGATTGTGAAGATGATGTCGTTAGTTCGGACAGTTCATTTTCCTAATGGTCCTTTTTAATCTTGTTCTACCTGTTTTCTTCCTGCTGTCATATATTTTACACCAAGACGACATGTTACAGTAAAATAACTGTTTACATAATTATGAAAATTTAGACTAATTTCGTGGATACTTTAGAAAATGTTTCTTGTTAGCTGTGATCTAATCATTGATGGCGCTCTCGGTAACCGAGTGGCGGACGCGAACTGCTCACCAGGTTGCATATTCATTTTGCAGGTACAGTAACAAATCGGTAGCAAACGTATTCAGTTTTATGTGAAAGCCAAAGACTGTTCTATCACACAGAACACATTAGTGGTGAGCAGAGGGCGTCCATCGTACATTTCAACGTATTGATCGATCATTGTTGAACGGAAGAAAATCGATCAGCAGTAGCGATGAGTAGCATGCTTTGATCAGTGAGTTTTCTGTGTAGTTGAGCTCAGACAAACAGATACTTATTTTAGGCAGCAAGCTAGCTTTGTATGTAAACAGCCTGTGCACGTTGTTGATAGGTGCTACCCACGGGTTACACGGTCTGTCATGAAGGTATCTTTCTAATCTGGTGATTTCTACATATCAAGTTTGAACTAGGATATAGCGCGCCATAGCATGAGAAAAACGAATAAATTTTGGATGTTTGAAAGCTCATAGGCAGGCGCCAGTGAGTACGTTCATGCATTACCTTTTACGATATCTCCAGTCCAAAAATGTAGCAGGTCCCTGAGCGTCCAATCAGGATTATGCGTCGAACTGGTAGAGACGGGCCTCCAACACCTCGGTGCTTCATCCGAGGTCAGCGTGCTTAAATTCTCAACAGGTCCCAAATTCTGAAAATGAAGCTCTGCTAATTTAGTCCTAATGGAGCATTGCAAACTTTCTGTCCAACCAAACGAAATCAAGCATATGGAAGTGAACTAATTCTGGGTGCGTTCAGATCGAAGTCGCTAAAGATTCACTATCTGAAACTATTGTTGATGCTCTCTTACGAGCATACAGAGTGTATCAATGGCGGCAAGTCAGTAAACTTCGTTCACTCTAACAGTCCAAATCTCACACCTATACAACCAGACCAAAAGTGTGGACCTCAAATGCACTCATCTTTCCATATAAGTGGTCAAACCATTACGAACACGACAGCCAATCGATTTTACTCATACTGTGGTGGATTGTCAGGTCGGAGGTGCGAGCTTTCG
>QNGE01007093.1:0-15845 GCA_008508345.1 Paragonimus westermani
CGGATCTGAGGGAAGCATCCCAGCTGAGACAAATAGACACTTGATGTAACAGTCCCAACAAACACTACGGGGTTAATCCTGTACAACAATCCGGGTTATAATGACTTAAAACTTAGATTGAACCCTCTTCGTCCACTATCTCTGATTGGTCGTTATTTACTGGCAGGCGCTCAAGCTACCACGGAGAAGGGTTCGCTACAAAGTGTATATCGACTTACATAGACGTTACGTGCATTCTTGGTCAGTAATGCATTTTCAATTTCCGTTGACATTTCTCACGGAGTTTTGTGCACATTTTCGATAATCTCTCTCGGCTCCTGACCTTCCTGGCATAGAAGGTTTGCCTTCAGTTTCCGCGCGCTGTATTCGCGTTATAGTATTCATTTGAGAGCTGTAGTTTACACACTACATCATTTGTTCATTCAATTATCATTTCGTGTATGGACTTAAAGACAACTAACTAAATTTGTCCCGATCGTCCGTCCTATATAGCTATGTTGGAGTTTTCCGGTTTTGTGTGACTGGCCGTGTATTCAGCAGATACTGCAATCTGTGTGATCAGGACGAATAATGTGGAACGCGAAGTCAGCATGATTGCTAAACGGAATTAGGGCAGCTGTCGGACTGGGGCTCGTGTTCTAATCACGAACTACCTATCAGAGAACTGTTTTCGTCCCGGGGGGGGAGGGGGGGAACGATTTTGGTCAGTCGGAATGGACGGAAAATCCCAAAACATTTCGGGAATAATTTTCATCATATTTTACCTGCTCAACCTGTAATCCGCCACTGTCATTTTTGTTGGCAACCTCAGGTACTATTTTTAGTACCATTAGTCTTCTGATTCAAACATATGTGGGTAACCACATACCATATATATTTACATGCATATATCTGCACATATTTTTCGAGTAATTGAAATAAGGAGCACAGATTGAGTAGTGGACGATTTATTATCAAACAAATAAATGTATCGAAATCAGATTGTTCTGCCGTCCACCGTGTCCGTCTGTCGGTTTATCTTCGTTAGTTTCTCGTTTTAGTGTCAAGTATGCTGACCTATTGGTTGTCTGTGTCTACGTGTCGAATGAACGAATTTCACCAATAAAGAGTTTCCAGTACACGTCGTTCCCCTTTCATTTTTGTTCACGCGACCACTTTCGCATGATCTGCGTTGACCACGTGACCTACGTCCGTGCAGTGGTGCCACAGTTGTGTGTATTCGTCGTCCTCGTTACATATGTCTTCTGTGGGAAAAATGACTTGTCCCACTCGTTTCCTGATTTCTCTTGGGGACAATCAGCGGGGTCGTCCCGTTAGACTAGGGCACCAACGCTTACCGAGTTTGGGACGTAATGTTCCCTCTATCCAATTTATCAAGAATGGTAAGAAGACATGCATTGCGAGATACAACCAATTCGTTTATTCTCGTCAGCCGAGTACCTAAAACATTCGGTTAGATATGTTAGGGGTGAACAACACCACCCTCATTGGGTTTGCGAGATGGAACAGTGGTCTTTCTTATGCCAGCTAACCCACCAATGACCTTCCCACGGTGCACTGTTGATGCTGTCGTGGTAGAGCTGCTTAATCTGGTGTTATGTCATCAGGATCGACTTGTTCAGTTGTTGTACATTCCTGGGTGTCAAATCGGCCAAAATGACGGTCAACCTGCGCGATTCACCCAATGGATAAGCGTCACCTAACAGGTCTTTCAAGCCGTGACCATGTGAATGCCAACCATTTCGTTCTCTGCAACAATTGCGATCGCTATCCCGATCCGAGTCTGTTAACTCTCGACATAATTGTATGGGCCTGAAAGCGAGTCAGAACAAACAAATTTTCACACGCGTCTATTCTTATTTAGTCGCATAACAACGACCTACATAAGTGGTTCTATCTATAATGTGTGGTAGGGGTGTCACACTATTCGGTCCCACTATGTTGACCGAGAACACCTAATCGCACTAGCTTATCCTTTCCGCAGTTAACAGAGTGTGACACGTGATCACACACAGTGTTCAAACCAGCCGTGTTATGTTATCGCGCATCATCAACTTTTTGTCCAAGCAGCGTGTAAAATACGTCACCTCACTCATTCAAAAATGCAAGGACAGCTACACTGTTGCCTGCATACTGGAGCAGACAGATTCATGAAAGGCTAGCATCCTTGCCGACAAAAGGGTTAGATGACTGTCTCCAAACAGACGAGTAGTCGGCCCAGGAGGTAATTAAAAGAGGTATTGTTGACAACCGATACATTTAAGGCTAATGTAATGAGAAGACTGAAAAATGGAAGCTCCAGCCTGGTAGTATCTAGATAAGACAAAGATTGTATTCCGAAAACATCGGCGGATTGGATGCGCGTTTTATGTGATGGTTGTCTAAAAGTGATGTTTGCTCCACACATTCTCTGTTGAAACGGTATAACTCCATCCGATTCCGTCGAGGAATATCGGTGGTTGGGAATGTTCTATACCGTTTTCTGTTTTTGTCATATGGAGCTATTTTGTATTAAAATATGCCGTTGGAAGAAGTCAGCATGTTGCCAGAATAGCCAATTTTATTCTTTCAAACAAACCACCAATAGTAGACCGCCAGTTTCAACTAGTCTGTGCTTTAGCTTATGTAATGTGCATTTATGTTCGATGCAGCTGTGTTGAAGGTGAGATATGCCTATTTTCAGCACCGGAATCCGAAGTCAGATTTAACGTATTGTAGGCCACTCACGAGATGCGGACTTCAGACTTCTCCTGAGATCCTCTCATTTCGTACGCAGCACTCGTTGCCACGTCTTTAATTAAAGGTAACAGTATTTTACCCGTCTTGTCGAATCACAGTTTGAAATGAACATTGGCGGTGTTGTCAGACCTATGTTTCGTTTTGTTACATCATAAGTGAATGATTGTAGTAATCTTTAAGAAATTCGGTCCAACCGTTTATTGCGAGCGACACAATAATGATCGATTCCGGCGTTGAGTGAAGTAGGAATGCTTGACTGGATTTTGAACTAACAAAATGACATAGTCTCATAATCACATCGGTTACAGACCTATTGCACTGTATCTTCTCGCATATCGAAAAAAAATGAGTTCGATTCAGAAGACTGTACACTCATGAGCACTTAGATGCCACCGGAATGTGATTAGACTACCGAATACGGGCCCGTTGTTATCTTCATCATCATCACTTTTGGCTTTGAGCCTTAATATGAATGTGGGCACCGTTACTTCTGGCACTGGTCGGTGAACACAACCATCCTCTTGCACGGCTAAAGTGTTTCCATATCCATTGTTGTTATGTCCCACAGAGCGTGTTTACACGTCCCCACTCATTACTCTCACCTCGTGGTCTTTACAAATTTAAGGACTTTTCATCGGTTTCCGTGTGCTCGGCTCGTACCTCACTACCCATTGCCGACACTATGTATTGTAAAACGGCTGGAGCGTTTATTTGCTCAATGCTCACCTCTCTGCTTTAGAAGTATTCATGGCACAGTTAAATAGTAAAATTTCATTCTGACTAAAGAAACAAGATGTCTGGTCAGATATAAGTAGTGAAGCGCCAATAATTTGTTCAATAACTGGTTCAAACCTCACACATATATTCATCGAACCAAAAATAGACTGAACACGAGGCTGTCAATCAATCCATGTTGGGCTCATAACAGTAGAGATGGTAGGATTCTGTGTATCCAGTGCGGTGGGGATGAAATTAGGAAACAAAGCTTTTGGGTGTACTACGTGCTTCAGTAAATAACCGGACGAGCGCAAGCTGGTATCACGGGTAATTTCGGACTGTTAACACAAGGGGGGTTGTGTAATCCGAAAAACATCCATGGTAGTTGAGTAACTTAATCGATTGGCTTTATCTTGACAGCCAGAACGGCTTTCAGTGTACTATGCAATCACTCGAACATTCCGTTGTATTGTGGTTGATGTACGTTGAATTTCAAGGTGAGGTGTGATTTACTGGAGTAACTGGGATTTCACCTGGATAGTATGCCAGAAAGTGAGATCCGTCCGACTACGAACGTGGACGTCCGAGTTTGGGTGGTGATGTCACGAATCGGAAAAGCTTCTGCCCCCAAGTGCGTTGATATGCATGACAAGGCATCCGCAAACATGCCATATTGTCAACAATCAAACAAAGTCGGTGTAAACGTGAACGGGACATGCATCAGGAGTCGCAAATGATCCAATCTTAAACAGTTGATAAGCTAAGCAACTAGACACCCAATTTTCTACTGCTGGCGGAAAACTTCCTGATAGTCAACGAGTTATGAGCAAACAAACCAAGCGAACTGGACTATCTGTGCATCGCAGTGGAAAATCTGACTGGGAAATTGGTGGATTTGGAGATTAGGTAGACTGATTAGAACCATTGACGAAGAGTCCGCCCGCCATGCAATTTGGAGTACCGCCTAAATAAATGCTCCGCTGATTCTCACCATCTCGTTTGCTTCTGAAGCAGGATAATGACTCTTTTCATTTTCTAGATGTTAACTTGAATGAGGGCCCCGGTAGTAGTTTACAACGCATCGTCCATCTTGGAGAAAAGTGGACGGGACAATATACAAATTTTAATAGTGTTGTGTCCCTGAAGCAAAAAGGAAACCTCATTCAGTGCTTGATCGGTAGAGCAATGATATTGTGCCCTGAAGACACAATATACGAAGAACTAGGGGCAGTCGGCAACATGATACGGGAAAACGGCTACCTTATCTTTCTATAATCTGAAATATCAATGCAGCTAATCCGCGGAGTCCGATTACCAGTTTGGAGAAGAAAGCCTTACTCATGCGCCTTCCTTTTAAGAGTGACACTGTAACAAACATAATCAACCGTCGAATTTATCAGTCTTTTAGGCGCATATTCCTGGCGGCAACCTCACGTAATTGGTTCGGTATATCTGAAAGTCAAACCCTCTGTCCCCAACTGGCCCATGATTGTTTACTCATTCTCTCGCTGTTGCACGGTAGAATACGTAGGTCGCATGGCGAATCGTTTGTCAATAGGGATCAAAGTACGCTATCCAGGTTCCGCCAAACCGATCAACGGTGCAATCGTCCCACGTGTGGCAGATACTTATCACCGTATTGACCTCACTCAGGCGTTCCGTGTTGTGCACAAAGTTACGGTCAACCACTCCAAATTAGCCATACAACTGATACCGACTACTGCTGAATCGACCGACATTCGGTTACGCAATCGGAAATTCGTTCAAGCACCTGTAGCGCTCGCCTCGCCCTCTCACGCGTCCTATCACTTGACAAGCTGACTAGTCTAAGTGACGCTCATTGCCCCAACCTGCATATGCCCGTTCACCGGCCCGACAGCTCTCTTCCATACCCGAGCGCACGCACGCGCGTAGTCACCATCTGCACACTGAGCCAATTGGAACGCTCCAATTGGATGTGATTCCGTGCGATCGATACACAGGCATGCATGACGCAGTCGGACCCGGATCGGAACACAACTGGACCAGGCAACTGACTGTCAACTGAACAGGACAGGACACGGTCCAGACGAGCGCTACTGCATTAAGCTTGTACACCAAAATCCCAACGATAAAGATCCAATCCATTGACTTGACCTTTGAGATATCGTTATTNTTATGAGACTATGCCATTTTGTTAGTTCAAAATCCAGTCAAGCATTCCTACTTCACTCAACGCCGGAATCGATCATTATTGTGTCGCTCGCAATAAACGGTTGGATCGAATGTCTTAACGATTACTACAATCATTCACTTATGATGTAACAAAACGAAACATAGGTCTGACAACACCGCCAATGTTCATTTCTAACTGTGATTCGACAAGACGAGTAAAATGCTGTTACCCAACAAGTGCAACAAGTGCCGCGTACGAAATGAGAGGATCTCAGGAGAAGTCTGAAGTCCGCATCTCGTGAGTGGCCTACAATACGTTAAATCTGACTTCGGATTCCGGTGCTGAAAATAGGCATATCTCACCTTCAACACAGCTGCATCGAACATAAATGCACATTACATAAGCTAAAGCACAGACTAGTTGAAACTGGCGGTCTACTATTGGTGGTTTGTTTGAAAGAATAAAATTGGCTATTCTGGCAACATGCTGACTTCTTCCAACGGCATATTTTAATACAAAATAGCTCCATATGACAAAAACAGAAAACGGTATAGAACATTCCCAACCACCGATATTCCTCGACGGAATCGGATGGAGTTATACCGTTTCAACAGAGAATGTGTGGAGCAAACATCACTTTTAGACAACCATCACATAAAACGCGCATCCAATCCGCCGATGTTTTCGGAATACAATCTTTGTCTTATCTAGATACTACCAGGCTGGAGCTTCCATTTTTCAGTCTTCTCATTACATTAGCCTTAAATGTATCGGTTGTCAACAATACCTCTTTTAATTACCTCCTGGGCCGACTACTCGTCTGTTTGGAGACAGTCATCTAACCCTTTTGTCGGCAAGGATGCTAGCCTTTCATGAATCTGTCTGCTCCAGTATGCAGGCAACAGTGTAGCTGTCCTTGCATTTTTGAATGAGTGAGGTGACGTATTTTACACGCTGCTTGGACAAAAAGTTGATGATGCGCGATAACATAACACGGCTGGTTTGAACACTGTGTGTGATCACGTGTCACACTCTGTTAACTGCGGAAAGGATAAGCTAGTGCGATTAGGTGTTCTCGGTCAACATAGTGGGACCGAATAGTGTGACACCCCTACCACACATTATAGATAGAACCACTTATGTAGGTCGTTGTTATGCGACTAAATAAGAATAGACGCGTGTGAAAATTTGTTTGTTCTGACTCGCTTTCAGGCCCATACAATTATGTCGAGAGTTAACAGACTCGGATCGGGATAGCGATCGCAATTGTTGCAGAGAACGAAATGGTTGGCATTCACATGGTCACGGCTTGAAAGACCTGTTAGGTGACGCTTATCCATTGGGTGAATCGCGCAGGTTGACCGTCATTTTGGCCGATTTGACACCCAGGAATGTACAACAACTGAACAAGTCGATCCTGATGACATAACACCAGATTAAGCAGCTCTACCACGACAGCATCAACAGTGCACCGTGGGAAGGTCATTGGTGGGTTAGCTGGCATAAGAAAGACCACTGTTCCATCTCGCAAACCCAATGAGGGTGGTGTTGTTCACCCCTAACATATCTAACCGAATGTTTTAGGTACTCGGCTGACGAGAATAAACGAATTGGTTGTATCTCGCAATGCATGTCTTCTTACCATTCTTGATAAATTGGATAGAGGGAACATTACGTCCCAAACTCGGTAAGCGTTGGTGCCCTAGTCTAACGGGACGACCCCGCTGATTGTCCCCAAGAGAAATCAGGAAACGAGTGGGACAAGTCATTTTTCCCACAGAAGACATATGTAACGAGGACGACGAATACACACAACTGTGGCACCACTGCACGGACGTAGGTCACGTGGTCAACGCAGATCATGCGAAAGTGGTCGCGTGAACAAAAATGAAAGGGGAACGACGTGTACTGGAAACTCTTTATTGGTGAAATTCGTTCATTCGACACGTAGACACAGACAACCAATAGGTCAGCATACTTGACACTAAAACGAGAAACTAACGAAGATAAACCGACAGACGGACACGGTGGACGGCAGAACAATCTGATTTCGATACATTTATTTGTTTGATAATAAATCGTCCACTACTCAATCTGTGCTCCTTATTTCAATTACTCGAAAAATATGTGCAGATATATGCATGTAAATATATATGGTATGTGGTTACCCACATATGTTTGAATCAGAAGACTAATGGTACTAAAAATAGTACCTGAGGTTGCCAACAAAAATGACAGTGGCGGATTACAGGTTGAGCAGGTAAAATATGATGAAAATTATTCCCGAAATGTTTTGGGATTTTCCGTCCATTCCGACTGACCAAAATCGTTCCCCCCCTCCCCCCCCGGGACGAAAACAGTTCTCTGATAGGTAGTTCGTGATTAGAACACGAGCCCCAGTCCGACAGCTGCCCTAATTCCGTTTAGCAATCATGCTGACTTCGCGTTCCACATTATTCGTCCTGATCACACAGATTGCAGTATCTGCTGAATACACGGCCAGTCACACAAAACCGGAAAACTCCAACATAGCTATATAGGACGGACGATCGGGACAAATTTAGTTAGTTGTCTTTAAGTCCATACACGAAATGATAATTGAATGAACAAATGATGTAGTGTGTAAACTACAGCTCTCAAATGAATACTATAACGCGAATACAGCGCGCGGAAACTGAAGGCAAACCTTCTATGCCAGGAAGGTCAGGAGCCGAGAGAGATTATCGAAAATGTGCACAAAACTCCGTGAGAAATGTCAACGGAAATTGAAAATGCATTACTGACCAAGAATGCACGTAACGTCTATGTAAGTCGATATACACTTTGTAGCGAACCCTTCTCCGTGGTAGCTTGAGCGCCTGCCAGTAAATAACGACCAATCAGAGATAGTGGACGAAGAGGGTTCAATCTAAGTTTTAAGTCATTATAACCCGGATTGTTGTACAGGATTAACCCCGTAGTGTTTGTTGGGACTGTTACATCAAGTGTCTATTTGTCTCAGCTGGGATGCTTCCCTCAGATCCGGTTTAGTAAGTAATGTCGATCATCCTAGAATTGTTGACCCGGATACAAAATACGGAGATCAAACCAAAATGGCTTACCCAAAATACTGGCCTCCTAACCGAGTCGGGCTAGCCAACGGCCTCAACACACTGCTGTAACCACAGTCAGACTAGCTGGCACTGGGTTGTATGTGCATTTCAGGTCAAGTTGCTAGGTCCCATCACAATCCACAGTCGTTAACGTCTGGCAGTTGACAAACGTCTCTGTGAGCGTCTCGGCGTCTGTTAGGTAACGTTAGGCTGGCATCCGGCGTGCGTCGATAAGTGTAAATGGACAATGTAAAGATACGATATTTCCCCAACTGCGTGTGCTGTCACGATAATCATTCACCAAGCAGTGGATAGTGAAAGCTGCACTCATGAACGACACAGATTTACGAATTAACAAAAGGCTGATCGGATACTGACAGTTCTCCCACAGGATCTGAGGCACGTCATGCTATGTTTTTGGGACTATCGGACCATTTGTAAACTCCGACAATGGACGTGGCTTGGCCTGTCTCAGTTTTGTGGCCCACTTATTGAGCCGTGTTGTTCCACTCCTTATTAACCTGTCTCGTTTGAATCTGTTATCTATATCCACGATGAGAGTGGTTTGCTGCGATATGAAGATGTGCTGGCTAGCTCAACAGTGTTGTCCAGATTGAGGTGTTCTGTTCTCTACAGACCTGCTTCATCGTAAAATTAATGGCGTGCGCTAATTGAGCAGGTTTACCTATCATGTGGCAACCAGGTTCCACTGGCGGATCGCCGTGAAGGGACAACACGTGGTTTTACAGAACCCAAATAATGACATTCGATGTATTCTACAGATGAATCACACGCAACATGTTCAGTTTACTGGATACCATCTGCTAGAACTGGCCATATCTTCCAGATGTTCGCCTGTCAGTGCAGTTCACAGCATTGTACGAGACGAACCATATATTCCTTGCGAAAAATACTCGGTCTGCACACACAATGGCTTTTAAATATTACGTCTGGTTAAGAACTATCTGTGAATAATGACTAAATCCGTCATGCACGAACTGTCTACGCCACAGTGTTCCGTTATACAACAACCAAAACCTTACTCTAGCCATACGGTGAACCTCAGTATGGTTATTCAGATTCCTTACAATATTTAGAGCTTATCGTATCTAGTGAGTACACGAAGCTGCCAGTTACCGCTAGCAGCATGTTGTTCTACTGACCGGTTAATTCTATTGTCACACAAAGATGGAAAGAAAATGAGACATTTATGTGTGGATCAGAAATTCACAAGAAATGCTCAAAATACTGTCTGTGATTTTGCCTACACAAATGTATTTTTTTTCGCAGGATGTGTGCTCACTATAAGATTATTCCTCCTGGTACAGACTCAATCACTCAACATAGAACCGAGAAAAATCGCAGCAACGGCGTTCATTTAAAGAACTAGTGGAGAGGGAATTAGGTCACAGAGGCTCTGAATTTATAGGGCGGAATGATTGACGTTCGTGGCCTACAAGACGCATAGCACGAGATGATCATACATGGCAATCAGAGCGTTAGAACGAATCACCTTATGGGGGATATCAGAAAGTAAACACGCGAAGACGGGTCAGATATCGCACAGTTGTTCGATCGCACTGCTGCAATCTGATTACCTGGGCGAGATTGATTAACTGACTGAGCTAAATGCAACTCAACCACCCGAAGCCGGATTGATCAATCAATATGACGTGATTTGCAATAGTTGTTTCGTTAGGAGATGCGCCTCCTAACACACATGTTCCAAGCAAGTCACAGAAGTTGTACTACATTCTAAGATTTTGCTCATTTTGCGTTTTCCCAGTGTTTGTAAAAGTTTCCTGTAGTCCCTTTGTCTGAAGTTGCACCAAGGAGAAATCCATTGGAATACTGTTTGGTGGCCATGGGAACCGCTCCATTAGGCCAGCGCGACCGATCCATCGTCGACCGAACGATTCACCCAGATATACTCGTAAACATAGTGGATAGCATTGCTTTGCGCCACCCTGTCGAAACCGGACATGATCACATATTTCTAATTGCCCCAGTACTGGCACAATATTCTACTGCATTAACTGAACATAAGAATATCCTAATATGTGAAAGACTGTGCGAATGTAGGTTTTCTGTATAACATTTTTGTCACGAAGAATAGGTCTGATAATCTGTGTCTCAGCAACCGGTGTCCAAACCGTAAACTTTGAGCAATGTCGGCGTCGGATTTAAACAAATCAATGGGAGACTGATTCGTTGAAGATGGGGTTTTCGCACAAATCCATTCAGACGGAATACTGCTAATCCTTGAAGGATGCCGAACATATAACCTTTTCTGATAAAAACCACGTGCGAACAGACTCACGTTTGTCCGCATCTGGCAACCGAAGCTCCTGTAATTGGGTCTCCCGCTACGGTCACAACTTGCATCTTTTGAGTTTCCTGTGTCAAGTGGACTTCGGAGCGTTACATTCGTGACCGAACCGAGGGGCGCTGTTTTGGAGGCTGTTTTTTGCACGTCACAGAACACCGTTAACACGACCGCTGCCTGCTGATGTGTGCAGCCGATCACTCATTTTCAGAACATGAGCACTGCTCGTTGTAGCCGACCTTTTTATCAGCCTGATGATGGACTTACAACTAATCGATCGCGAACGCCCATGTTTAGCTGCAATATGATGTGCTGTCTAGCTCAATAATGTTGTCCAGATTGAGGTGTTCTGTTCTCTGCAGTCCTGCTTCGCTATGAAAAATCAACCCCAATACGGAGGTGGTTTAACTTGTGTTGGCATAAAATATTCTCCTCATGTGGTTTCCAGTTATGTGAGTACTTTTGGATGGTAAATCAGAACGCAAGGTTGTGGTTACGGGCGTAAAAATGCGTATATACAATCTTCAAAGCAACAGGTTGGATTTAGACCAATCACAGTCACGATGTATTATCCCGCGAGCGTTAGTAGCCAGTCGGGTACGAGATGGATGTTTTGGTATTACAAAGGACGTACACACACACACCCAAGTGTGACCAAAGTGAAATTGTGTACGTGAGTGGACTAATGTGATTGGGCCGAGTTAACGGTACAGCAGGCCTTTTACGTTTTTTGTTCACCAGGTGTCCTCTATGGTGCCGTACAGGCTGCACGCGTAAGTACTTCTGATGGAGAGTTAGAATCGATACTGTCACTTTCTCGAAGGCGCATCGAATTCATGGGCACTGCTGTGGCCGATTCGTCTTGTGTCTGTCTGTCCTGACCTTTTCTGCTATCTTGACGTGGTGGTCAGGCTTGTGCGTTGTCTGGATCCGATTGGCAGTGGTGATTGGAACTTCGATTCTTCCAGGTTTATCTCTGTTTGAAGCGTCACAGGGTGGGGGGCGTGCAATCAGCCACTGTGCTCACAGGTTTGTGTCGTACCAGTGACTGCGTGGCTGCTCTTCGGTAGTCAGGCGCGATCATCTGAGTATACAACAGTGTTATAGTTATAGCTGTGGCACTGCTGTTTCCGGGATGTGGAAGGATGGGGTAGAAAATATATCCGCAACCAAAGGGCACTGCGATCTCCCAACGGTTAACCGTAGCCGCCGATCAAAAACCCTGTAATGTCTCTTGCAAGCTTGGCGTAGCCCACAGTAGATCTAGTGCTCACAGCCCCTTCGTGGATTGAACCCCAACTGCCCAATGAGTCGGACTTTCGACTCACTGGATCTTGGTATGCTCCGCAAGAAAACCATGCGTCCTATTGCCTTGTAAGTCAGACTTTTGAGTCAGAGGCTCCGTGTGGGATCCCTCGAAAAAACCCTAATTCCTTTTGTACCCCGGATGAAACTATTGAGCGTGGACGTAAAATGTGTGCACGCTGATGTATCGATGCAGCATCGAGTTGCAAGTAAGTCGACCCTCAATAACCGCCATGGAACTGAGCCGCTACAACATTGGTGTTATAGCCCTGAATGAGACAAGAATTGCAGTCCAAGATAACCTCTGAGAAAGATATGCATGCTACACATTCTGCTGGGTAAGCTACCCAATAAAAATGCTTGGCCCACAACACCTCCTACCCAAACGCTGACAAAACAACGCCTTGATGATAGTAGAATCGCGAATCATCTCTTGAATCCTGTTCTCGGTCGAGATAAGTTTTTTTACACTCCTTAGCGTTTGTGGTTCAACTAAGTGCCACATCAATGACACTAAGAAGCAGTTCTATGGTTAGCTGTCCAACACAATCCGCTTGACTTCAGTGAATGGCTGGTTATTTTTTCAGGGTGAGTTCAACACGCCAGTTGGAGCTACTCCATAGCCTGGCCATGTATACTTGGGCTCCAAGAAATTAGTTCAGTCAATTAAAACGAAATGGTTATCATAAACACCTAATTCCAACTGAATGTACAGCAATATAGCAATCTGAACTCGCTTACAAAGCGGTCCACATCACTCGGTTGATTACAAGATAGTGTGACAGCATTGCGTTCGCAAAGTGCGTATCACGCGAGTGATGCGCAGGGTTGCAAATAGCACGAAGCATGGGGTGATCAAGACCAAATTGTTTATTCATGTCTGCAAGCCTTCTTATTGTAGACTATCCAAGCGACGGCGTAAACCGAATGTTAGAAGAATACACGGCTCAGAGGGGACAACTGTAGTTCAGCGTGCAACTGCCATTCGCCCGTATACACTGCTATGGAGGTTGTGTGGCGACACTTCATGAAATAGATCACGACAACAGATATCGAGACGATCGGCCTCCAACATCAGGAGCAGTCGGGTTGGTTTGACGGAAACAATTCAGTTGTCTACAAACTGTACGCAGCGTTTGCAGACTCCACGACAGACCCAACCAATGCAACCGAAATAACCACATGCCGTAGTGTTCGCCGTCACCCAGCCGAACCGGATTAATGGAATCGAGGACAACTGGTAGCAAAAGCACAATGAACTGATTCAGGGCTATACCGGCCGTCGACAATATAAAGAGTTCTACCATTCGCTTGACAATTTTTGTCAAGCCGTCCACGAGGCTAAAGTACTAATTGACAGGAACCGTGGATTCCCGCTCACCCAGTTGAAATACAATCGTAAAAGTCTGGTGGAAGCAATTCGCTAACCGACTACTCACCAGCTGCCATTGATTGGTAGGCTGCCAATATCTTGCCACAAAACGATGTCATGGCTTCACTCGCTCTCTCCCCGGATTTGACGGAGGTGCCGTCAGTTATTGTACAACTGCGAGACGGGAAGGTTTCATGTGAATATGGACCGCTAAGGGAACTTCTAAAGCTTCGTGGCCCACTTTTGGAAACTGCCTTACTCCTGTTGGTTCAATCCGTCCAAGAGTAGGAAGTAGTCCACCAAATGTTGGAGGATGTCGTGATCGTAACTTTGTTTAAAGATAAGGGAAGTAAGCAAAGCATCGACAGTCGCTGAGGGACTAACCTGCTGAACTGCGCTGGAAAGGTGTTGGCAAAAATTCTGCTGAACCGTCTTAGTGAGAAAGATTTCTGAGGCCAATTTTCTCGAGAAGCAGTGTGGATTTGGGATTAGTTGCAGTAAGTCGACATGGTGTGCGCTGCTCGGTAGAGCCAGATGAAGTGCCGTCAGTGCACAGAGGCGAAATTGCAGTCGTGTGGCTCGAATTCAGATGATGCTGTCATTGTCACATGCATGAAGCAGGGTATTGTTCTAGTCCCAACCCCTCTTAGCCTTTGTTTGAGCGTAATATTAACTGATGGTGTTTAGAGCTGCGCGGATCTTGTGGAAGTTGAAAACAACACGGATGGCCAATTGCTGAATATACGATATTTTGGTTCTCCAAGTCGTCTACACACTTTGACGATACACATGCGTGTGTTCGTAAATGATAGTACAGTGTTTGCACAAGGCGAATGGGAATTTCAACAATGACAATGGTTTTCACGAACGTGCCATCCACAATTGTTCTCAATATTGTTGTTACCCCTGACTCAGTACGCTGGTTTTTCCACGGTATAATAAGACGATTGATAAGAAATCGGTTCTCCTCCATGATATAATTAACACTGCAAATCTTGGTTCCGAAAGTATGCGACGGTCCCTGGTAATTACGCCCAAGACAAACAAAAAGAAGGGTGCAACAAAGCAACTTTGTTCGGCTCCGAAAACGTGTGCGACAAGAAGAAAATTGCATGGTGACTTACCAACATTCTCGAATCAGAAAACCGAAGGACAGACATCAAAAAAGTATTTAAGGTCACTAAGCCACCAATGAGTGTAACAGAATAAAGGTAAACACTGGTGGCGGTCACCTCTCGAATGTCCACGACATTTCCGCTTATTATGATTGGATAGAACTGTCTGGGCGTCCTGGAGGTATCTCAGCACACACACACAACCATGAATCGTCACAACACAAACAATTCCATACTGCATCGGCCGTCTCGCAGTATAAACCGGGTCGCCCTATCTGTTGCATATAGCAGGGTGGATAGGCGAAAACATGCTACTGCTGACCCCTCCCGCACTGTCTTATCAAATTTAGCTCTCAAGCCTCTCCCGATTCCAAATTCTGACAACTTCTCTGCAGGTTCCACAGCAGATACAGTTAATCGTAGTATCACTGTGCCGATAAGTGCCAGCTCTCGTCACTCAGTCTCAGACCTCCCTCGTCCTGTGCCTCGACCTAGAACGCAAATTAATATAGGTGCCTTCAACGTTCGTACTCTAAAACAAATTGGTCAACAGGCTGCTCTCGCACGAACGTTAGACTCGCTACATATTGATATTCGCTGTATCTCAGAAACTAGAATCCACGACAGTAGTCAACGTATGGAATTGACAGCACCTACACTTTCTACCCAATACTGGTTATACACCTCAGGTGACTCTCCGGCCGCCGTCACCGGTCAGGCTGGAGTAGGTATAGTCCTCAGCAGGACGGCCGCGGCCGCATTGGTAGATTGGATTCCTGTTATTAGTAGACTTTGTGCCGTTCGCTTGGCAGGTTCTGTTAGGGTCAGTTCTAGACGCAAAAGCGTCAGAAATCTTTTCGTTGTGTCTGCTTATGCTCCAACTGACTGTAGTGACATCGGCGTCAAGGACGTCTTTCATTCGGATCTGGCCGCTCTCCTCCGGTCTACACGTGGTTCTGATATAGTCGTTCTGGCCGGAGATATGAACGCCCAGGTCGGCCGCCTTGGTGAGGCCGAATCTCGT
>QNGE01007094.1:0-25638 GCA_008508345.1 Paragonimus westermani
CGCGATCACTTTCTCGCGAAGTTTTAGACAGCAGCAATCTTGTCCTTCTACCCTTCTAGCTTTGAATAAGGCTCTCCATGGATAATAAAGTTATTCTCTCAGACTTGTTGAACGCCACCATTCAACCCACGCAGCACAAACGTTTATGCAATTCCATTACATCATCAAACGTCCAAGTCGCTACGATATCTCTATGACTAGAGGTAGTCTGATGGTGGGCGTTATTTGAGACACTTGGAATGCCAACTGTCAGATCTGGCAGGTGCAAAATTTGGTGAGCCTTCCACATTTACTGTGCAATATCGTCAGTCGAGCATTCAAATACGTCACTTTTTTAAACTGACGTACGAATCCCCTGGTAACAAAAAGTAAACACAACTCGGTGTTTTACCGTTCATGTGGTGTGTTAATGTTTGCTTTTGGGATTATCGTTTCAGCATTGGAAATGAGCTCCTTAGCAACAGCAGGAATGAATTAAGTGGTGGTTGTGGTGTCTGGAGATTTTTCACTCACCTTTGCTGTAAGCATACCTTTATGCATGAGGATGTTCGTGACTATCAATTTTTGGAGATTAGTTGACTCAGTGGGCATTACGGCGTGGTGCTTTTTCCAATCAACAAATAAGTTCGAAATAGTTTCAAAAAAATCGACAGCAATAAGATGGAGCAAATAGTATGCTGATTTGAGCGACTAGGTGATACGAGCAAAATATACCCTCGCACGCAGTGATAACTGGTGTAATGGGCGACAGAGTGAATGCAGAGGAACAGCGTCCTCTGAAGGACGGGAGCACAACGGGAATCTGGGGTGGTAGCAAAAACCGAAGAGCATGAGCCATAGGCCTAGTAAATCGTGCACACAACGTACACAGTGGAACGCATAAATGACGTTAAACATGCCACAGCGAAATGCGTTGCACTGGCCTTTTTCGAAAAAAGTGCATCACCATAACAGACGAAAAGAGGTGTAAACGATACCGGGTATTTTCAAAGCGCTAAACTAAAACATAACTTTCACTGCTGTGGGCATCCGAGATAACCTGATTGGGGAAACATCAGCAATGACTAAAACACAAGGTAGGTAGGCAAGCGATGTTAGTATAGTGTCAAATAATGTTGCCCGTCGAACGTTATATCCATCACATTAACCAGACAAAACCTGTAAGCTGAGCAGCGTACATGGTAGTAGGTAGAGCAGTGACGTGTACTTTAAGGGGAGGTCGGCCTCATCACGCGGTATAAAATGAATGTACGTATTGCACCGGTAAAAATCGAAATAGGTCAGTTGACGAAAATGACGACATATTAGATTAAATCAAGATGCGGTCTGCAAAGGACGCATAACGAATGGAGTACCAAGACGATCCCGCAGGCACAAAACATGAGGATCGCGTGTCGATCTGAATTATTGCGGAATAATCAATAGGTGAAAAGAAAACGACTGCGTTCACTCACCGGATTGGCTTTGATTGATACAAAGAGGACGCAAGACAAAGGAGGAATTACCGTTCACTGTCAGCCAAGAGTTCGGGGGATTGTATCCCCCTGCCGCTTTATGTACTGACAGACTGTACCGGAGTAAGATCAGTGATAGTTCCTTTTGGGCTCTTGGACAAGGGGTTTGCTTGGTGTGTTGAGGCCTTGTGAGAAGAAATTTGTTTGTGTAACGAACGCGGACTTGAGCCAATCGACAGAAGTATAATTGTACCTACCATGCTCGTTGTTCAAGAAATATTTGCCATTTGGACAAAATATTCTGTACCAGCAATTAAAATCTGGTTGAGGAGGCCTTCAAAGAAGCAGGTGCTCAGCCCTGAAGGTTTTGTTTGGGACATTGGTGGTTGCCTGTCAGTATGGAACATTTATCAGCCATATGATCTTGGAGCCGCTTGCCAAAGACCGTTTACAGTGTTGCTGTGGCTGCAGTGTAGACAAGGTTGCTAAGAGAGCGGGGGGTAGTTACGCGAATCACTCACTCCGCAATGCTGTCAATGTTCTCTTTAACGATACAACGAGTACTGAGCGGAGCTAAAGGAAATAATTCACTTCATTTCGTAGTGACATTGCAGGCTGACGGTAAGACTTTCAGTTGGCTGCGAAAGTGTTCCGCTAATCCGTTGGAACAACCGTTGTATGCCTCCTGTGTAGGTGAACTCAATCCAGAATATGTGTTGAATCGCGGATCGGAATTGAGCACCATGATCCGCCCTTATGGTCAAAGGGACGTCAGAATTTACACTCTGTCCGAGGTGTCTTCGATAAACGCAGCCATAAGCTGGCGGGCAAATGTGTCGACTGCATTTAGCATGGGGCTAAGGCCCTACAATATCAACTTGCACATGACTAAATAGTGCGCTGGTGTGTAAAAACGTTCATGTACTCTGGATGGTATGTTGATGAACCCTCCTTTGCTGGCAAGATGTTCTGTTGAGTTCAGAGTGGCAGGTCATTACCGATGGGTTGCCATAAATGACGGACGGCAATAAGGTGGACGGTGAGCCTTTTACCTGGATCAGACAAAGAATAAAAATGTGGAAACCCTTGGCATCTGAGGGAGTTCGGAACTTAGGAATGAAGTAATCCTATGGGCATGTCACAAAATGTGCACATAGTCCTCAGGAAAAGGAGCAAAACCAACCCTAGCGATGAGTTAGGACATTTTGGAAACCCCTCCTCTTGTTTCAACGGAGCCAACTCTGTCATATCCGGGAGGGTTTGTAGGTAGATGTGGTCCGCTTCTGAACGAAGTAGCGCATTGGCACGATACTTGTGTCGCATTTGGAACACCGAAAATTGAGGGACAAGGTCAAGATATGGAATGTCTTCGAATGTCTGTAGGCCTGGCGTGAAGTGTACAGCAAGGGGTTGTGATCGGTAAGGATGGTCAGATGCCGATCTTTCAGCACGCATCAGACTTGCTTAGCGTCAGTGTTGGCAGATAGTATTTTGTACTCGGAAGTGTTATACTTCGCTCGTGTCGCCGTAGCCTCCACGGAAAAATAAGCGAGTGGCTGAAGTTCATTCTCCGGAGACCGCTGATCAAAACCGTCAACTGCCGAGTTAGACGCGTGGGTCTTTGGAACCAGACGAGTTTGGGGACCAAATGAAGTTACTAGATGTTTACAACATAACCTAATACCGTCTTTGCGTTTTTGATCGCTTATAATACGTCAGGAGTCAGCGTGGTTGTTCTGGGGGAGCTATCGAGTAAACTCGCCTAAAGGGCGTGCATGCTGGCACACGTGTTGGGAAAAGCGGCGTAAAATGCTGACCATTCAGAGTAAACGATGAAGCTATCTCACTGTGGTTTGCGATGAAAAATGTGAGAGTGTGGATTTTCTCCGGTAAAGGTGATACATCGTAAGAGCTGATACGGTGGCCGGGGAAATTTGCTTCCTAAACGCCAAAGACATAACTGGATGCGTTTATATCAGCACCGTAATTTTGAATTCGTTGTTTTAACATTCGCGGTGTGTTGTGTTCTGTCAGCGATCCACTGCAGATCAGGAAACCAGCCAGGTAGGCACACGCACAATGCGGTACACACAAAGCTTCGCTATTGCGGTACGGGAACATCTGTGTCACGCTACGTAACGCGAATTGCACACGGAAGTATTTATGCGACCTAAGCGGCGTGGTCATTATTGTCTCCGGAATATTTCCCGACGCAGTAGGGATGCGATCGCCTTGATAATATTCACTCTAGGCACTGCTTTTTAAGTGGATAACCCCAGTGCAAAAACAATGATGTATGACGGTGGATACCAGTCCGGATTCACTGCATGGCTTCAAGGGTGGCAGTCGCCTCATGGTCTCCGATAACCGAGAGGTATTTCAGGTGTTATGTGTACCGGAGATGATTAACTGCTGCTTGGGGGCCAGACGTTTAGCAGCTGAAGCATGTATTCGAATTCAGTCCGCGTCGTCTGGAGTTACGCGACGTCTCATCAAAGTGGCCGCATGTGCGTAGGTGGTCCGTTTGTTGAAATTTGATGGTGCATGTCATGCACTGCTAGCCTTTAAAAATCTCGTGATTGTGCAATTTGAGAGAACCACTTTGAGCACGGGTGAAATTCGTTGGTCGTTTCCGGAATGATATGGTGTATACCGCACTAGTTGTCGTTAGGATGAACTCCACGAACTAATACCAACAGGTAATCTGTACGAATTGGCGCCAACCAGGAATCAAAACTTATCGGAGAAATGTGCTCTGAGTGTGGTCATTTTAAATTCGGATGTGGCGAAAAACTACCTGAACAGTTACCAGAGGCTACGGCCAAGAGTTCAGAACCTTGCACCATAAGTGTTAATGTGAGTCTGCTCCGCCGGGGCGAGCGCATAATTGGCTGGCTTGGCAGCATGGCCCGGTAGTGGGATGATGACACCAACTTCAGCACCGATGTTGGCAAGTAACTTGGTATCAGGACACCCGATCCTCATGTAAAACGAGGGACCTGGTAGTGGCTTATCTTCCACAGTGGTCGCGGTCACGGACCGGCCCTGGGGTCTTACTGCAGTGAAAAACGGGAAACGAAAACATATAGTTTCTCACACTTCATTGCATTGTTGTCATTCTTGCGGTGTTATCAACGCCATCCAAACGTCGTCTTTCACGTGTTTTTCACATTTTGACTTTCTCCGTTAGTAAGTCATTCCGGACACTGGCTTGTCCAGTGGCGTTCTTCAGCCCTGAGTCCTCTGTGTGACCTGTCATATCGTCACGAGGTTTGACCTAGATTCCGTCTCCCATGATTTTTGGCTTCCCAAGGGTACTTTTTTCTGTGAGGGCTGGTAAGAGCTGATGAACATCCGACGCAATTTATCAGACCAAAGCTGTTTTAAGGCATCTCCCGGTTTACGGTCACGCAGGAGGCTACGTATGCGCCCTGGCAGCTGCGAAGGCGTCCTGTCTCGAAGCCCTACGGTGGTGAACAAATGCTGCAGGATTCCTGTGTTTGACTGTGCCCTGTTCAAGGTGTTTGACGCTCTCAAGAAATAGTATGATCTGTCCGCGGGAATGGGTCCAAATAGACCTTGAACCCCTGCGCCACGGAGCTAAATAAAGCTTGAACCACAAGTTACTCTCTTACCATAGTGCGCTGTTATTTAGTACGGAGGTAGTGTGGTGTTGTTAGGATTATATCGTAGATGAGTAGGCTCGTTATCGACGGAACCAGAGTGAAGCTGAACAGACTGTGGTGCTTTCAGTTATTGTCTTTCCTATCAACAGACGCCCGCTGACACTGAGCAAGAAAAACCTACTGGATCCGGAAACCTTGGGTCCCTGCCTCTAACACATGGATCGCTTGCTGAAGTCGCTGAATTTTTCGGACATCGGGTCCGAAAACACAATGAAAATCGTGTGTCTCCAGACACAGACTATCTTCAATTGGATTACAATAATGTGTTTTGCTGCGTCAATGTTGGTGAAAGTTCACCGAAAATTTGTGCAACTATTCAAATTGTCAATGTTTCGTGAGTTTTTCTGTGTTCTTTAAAGGTCAAAAATGCTTCAGTAGAAGTGTACGTATATTCTTAGAACAGCTGTTGAATATTTCAAATCAGGTGAATGTTTTTGGTAACACCTACTTCAGTCACTTCGTGTAGACATAGGCTCAACAAAAAAAGAATCCTACAAGTTTAGTTATTGGGAAGGGAATTTTTCATACAGTGATATTCCATTCAGACATATCCAGTTTGCTTAAATTGCACGGAGTATCCAATTTTGTTCACGAAATATGCGAAGTCAGAGAAAGTTATTCACCTATAGGGGTTCTATATTCGCTAATCAAAATGGTCGACAGTCTTCTGAGTGACTTCCGGATGTTCGGTCGAGTCACCCAAGAGAGGCTCGTATGGCTATTAAAGGATACTCAGACGACGGTCAAAAGTCACTAAAAAGACGGTTGTGCTACCCAGAGGGCAGATGGTTCAGGAATAACGAATTTGTTATTCTTGAACCAGCTGCCCTATGGGTTGCACTACCGTCTTAAGATTTCAATACCCGGGGAGTTGTTTTGCAGTTTCATTACATACCTCAAAGTCCTTTGAGTTGGTTGTAGAAGTATGTGATGAATATTCACCACAGACAAGGTAAAGCAACCACCCAAGTAACAAAACGTTGAGGGGCACACACGGGCCCCTCGCAGGCCACGGCGGGCCAAAGGCGAGCGAATGGCGGGCAGTGAGACTAAGGCCCTGCTCGGGCCAGGAAAAAACTTGCAAGCGAAGCTTTCAACGTGGTCTGCCAAATTCAAAATTTTTAAAACGATTTCCCCATCATTTTCGTTAGACGCTCCAGGTTCACTGTCGCCGCCCATGAACAATATTGCAAAATATCCACAAACACGGAAGGTTTTATGGATAGTTCACACAAGTTAATCGGTAACATGCAGTTCGTTATGCACGTGTTCAGGAAATTTCGCCATAAACGCTGCAGCGACTGCACCACATTTCGATTCATATTTGGGAAAATTGCAGAGAAGAATGCAAGGAAAATGTGTATTGAACGAAAGTAAACCATATTAATATCAGTTTCACGGGTAGCTCCGAAATTCCACATATCCCTAAATCTTGGAGATAGAGCGAACATGAGGCAGAAAAGTCTTACACTATTCCTTCTGCACATTGCTTAGCGCTTACATACTCGTCTGCAACTTCAGTATAACTGTGAGTATGTTGTTCCTCCGGGTAAAAATCAGCTGTCTTCTGAGATACTATGCAACTTGGCATCTAATTTTTTGAGGGCTGCTGAAATGGCTTAGTTGCGATTCCGTCTGCAATTCTTTCTGTGTTTGCTGGAAACATTGTACAGCTGTCAACATTTTGAAGTTTCGGAGTGCCTTGGACGAAACTTTCCGCACTTCACTTGGTCGTATATTACAGAAATGTATAATAGAGGTTGCAGATATGAAGTAAACGCTAGAGCCTACGTTATCCCCGCTAAAGTTCATGTTCACGATTTTTGGAGTGCGGTCGGTCAGTATGTGCACTAATGTTGTCTTTCTGAAGTAAACAAAGATATGCAGCAGAAGCTAAATAGAAACATGACTGACCCGTGGACGAAACGTAGGTTATTTGAAACTTGTAGATAATTCCATGAACAGATGACTGCCGCAGGTGAGAGAGAGAAAAATAAGAGTCGAAAATTGATTACAAGAGCATACAAGCTGGGGGAAAGCGTGCATTGTGTGGACGGAAAAATACGCAACTAAATAGACGCGAACAACACATCAGGAGCTTGCTTAAGGCTTTTCGTTCAGCATTCTACGGTATCCATAAAAACACTCGACACAAGATACAGGGAGCAGGTCTTTAATATTTTAATACAGCTACCAAAGAACGTTTTCACAAGAGGTTCGCATAAAAATAGTTACATTTTTGTAGAAGAGTTTATGATATATGTCTTTTGGTTTCCATCAGGCATGGAGCTGTAACAAAAGAATGTTTTACGCACAGCCGATCAGAGTAACCATAATCATTTTTATTGTGTCACAGCAAACTCTTTTCGGGCTGGTTAATCAGCAGATTAGAAGAAGGTGTTCTGACATATTTTTCAGAGTGGAACAAAAGTGGGTAAAATTTTGGCTGTTGGGAAGGAATCCTGTTCTGTAAAAAATTAAGCTTTTCGGTGAACAGTTCACAGAACGGGACAAAATTCTAAGAATGCAGGAACTGTCAGCAATGCGGTTTCCATGGAGCACTTGAAATTTAATGTCTTCATTGTACAGCAGTAGGTGAACGTTTGTCAACAACAAACAAAAATGGCTTATTTGATAAGGTGAAAAACGATTACGGTCAAGTATATTATGCACACGGTAAAGCAACTTTCACAAGAATGGGGCAGAATAATAACGTAGAAGAACGGTATCAGAGTGGAACAAAGTGTAATAACACGTTCACGGGGGAGCGACGTAATAAATATTGAGACTTTTCAATAATACACTCTTTAACTATTATTTCAGGACCACGTGATGAACTAATCGTATGGATGAATGGCGTTGTTTTCTGGCTTTGTGTACTGAAACAGGTCACCACACGTCACATCTGAGAGTCAAGCAGTAAACTGCGATTCAGCTGCAAACAGGGAATGACAAATTAACGAGTGAATCAAAAAAGGAGATTAATTGTTCAAAGTATGGTAAAAGCAAACAACATTAGACCAGCAAAAGTACTACTCAGAGTGTTTGGACAAACTAATGAATACTGAAGACGATAGTACCGCGATATTTTGAGGAAATAATTGTGAATTTACATTAATGTGAAGTGATGTGGGGTTAATTCATTGGATTACAACATTTCTATGGAAATTGGGGTCAGAAATTGTACGCGAAACAATAAAGTAAAGGAATAATCGTCTATCTCGTGAGGTTAACTGATCAGAACGCAAGCTGAAAGCCGGGGGATCGTCAGCCGCACATTAACACGCCACATCATATTGTGTGATGCAGTTTTGACAGTCGACTTTTATTAACCATGTTTTGTGGTTTTTGTCTACTCCACGAGTTTAGCCTAGTAATTCCAAACGATATCCACAGAAAATTCAGCAAACGGATCGCGCACCTTTTATCTCTTTATAATGATTTTTACTTGTCTGTGGTGCGCTTAGCGGTTTTTGATTATTCTGAGCTTTGAAATTCAATACGGAAGGCAGTAATTTACTGTCGACAGGCTTACACACAATCAATGAGATCAAACAGAGAATTAGTCTTTTGTAGACTACAAACAACGGTGACACCGTGGGCAGTCGAAAATATTAAGACGAACCGCTGAAAAACCCCTGTTAAAATTATAGTTAGGAACACGACATGTAAACGAACATACGTTCAATGGGCGTCCTGCAAAGCCTCTTAATGAGGTGGATTGTGAAACTTTGGTGGTTTCATCGACAGCGCATAAAAAAGTACAAGCAAACAAATGAATATCCTTTTTGTTGTAAAAAGGGCTCACTATTGATTTGTCTCTAGTAAAATTACGCTGATCTGGCTTGTATATACGTATGCACGTATTCAAAACAGACAGTGGGTGTAACATTCACACCTTGGGCATGTTTTCCTTCAAGATTGCAAACAATCCCGGCAAGAACAAATTGGTAGCCTGTGAGTCGTAGCATAATTTATGCCGCAAGAAAAACACTGGACACCAACCGTTTAAAAAACCGCACGTTTTTTCAGCGTCTCGCCTGTTTTAAACGAGCTCTTCCTGTTTTGTTGTGAGCAGTCGTGTTACTTGAAAGAAAGGTGAAGTTAGCAGTTTTCAGTGTTCAGCAAACCAAATGAGCTGGAAATCTAATTCGAGACCTCCCATAACATACTGACCAGTAAATGTAATTGTGAAATACGCTGAAAAATACTACTCATGGAAGAATAACTTTTTGTATACACACTTCCTGTATGTGCATATATAAAGACGTAAAGTGAAGAGAAGTTTGTTCAAAGAAAGTTATTAAACACAACTTTTAATCACAAATTTGAGCAAAGAAAGACAACGGGAGTAGGTAAGTCATGGTAGGAAGCTACAACTTCATAAACTTATTGGACTCGGTGATTGGTACAAAAGCGCGTTGATAAAAGTTCGGTTATTTGGATGGTACTACTCTTCACTATCTGATCAAGTCATATGTTGAACTCACTAGCTTAAAGAAAATGTAGGAAATTCCTGCTGACATTAGCTTTTCACATATTCTAACTGGTTAATTTTATAAACAGTTCACTGCTCGCAATTTCTCCTAAGAGTGTCATTTGCTACCTTTTAAATGCGAAAAACTTAAGAATTTTCTAGATTAATGAGGTAAAAAGTATCCTACTGCAGTTATTAAAAGTCCTTTAATCTTTATCCAACGGTTGAAACCGGTAAGTACTGATAAATAGAGTATATGGATAGCCGTTCCTTGTTAGCTTTGGGACCGCTTTTCTATGTTTTTGGGCGTTTGCACGCACAAGAGTAAAGTAGCGGCTAATTGATGGAAACTTTGTTGTAAGCTTGGTGAGCGCTTGGACATTTTACTGGTTATGAGCTAACAGAAATTACTTCAAAATCTGTGAGACTTAACTTTCAATATAACATTATTTGACTTAAATGTCACGTGATACTTTTAGTAACCATTCATCAGTTAATGAGAAGATTTAAATAGTATTCTCTCAGCTCTGTTCAGATAATTTTGGTTACAGTAATATTGTTTTTTTCCCGTTGGAATCTACGGGTTTGCGCTCTTCGCTTTTTACGTTAATCTTTGCGCAACAGGTCATGAAAGTCTACTGCCTTCTTGTTGATTTCATTGTGATTAGTATACTTACAAGTTTGCTGTTTGTGTTAACTGTAGATCAGTTAATATCGAGCAGTTTAGTAGAGCAGCGAAAATTACACCAAGAAGGGTGAATCTTTTATGTGAACATAAGAAAATGGTTTGCAAGGTTTGAGCAAATAAGACAAGAACAAATGAAGAATAAAGATCAATTTGACAAGCTAAGTAAAACCATTTTCTTGAAGGAAATGACTGAAATGAATATCTACGAGGAAAGGATTAATGACGTTATTTCATGTATGCAATAAGGGTGAAGTCGCAAATATTTTGCATTCACGTGTTAGAAGGAAATATTGTTAGAACTAGATCAATCAATAAGCTTAATGCGTTAAATGTTTGCGCGAAACAATACCTCATCTTCAGACAAGTTTTTTCCTAAAAATAAATAACCATAAACACAAAATAGAAAAAATGTACAAGATACGATAAGATGTAGAACTCATGGAATCTGTGGACTGTCAGGATGACGGCAGTCGATTTCGTTGTGAACTGTTTGAGATATTCTGTTTGACACTGCGCTGTACCTGTCGGATTATTGATGAGAGCGTTAAGTACAGTTTCTGAGCCCCGGTCAAGGCGTTTTAGTTCAACTCGTAGAATGCTTGCCGTGTTTGGGCGGACTTTTTCTACAGCCACTTCCATTTTTCCGAAACTATCAAGTTACTTCTGAAATATATCATAATAATTACTTAGCTCGTCATTTTCCAGAGAAATCTCTCGAGTCACTCTGGAATTTGTGGCTTTAAAAAAACCGATACAGAATGGTTGGTTGAAAATAACTTGAGAATTGCTTATCATATAAAAGAAACGAGCAGCTAACTTCCATTCAATCACAAAGTAAAACTTTGCTATCGAAGAATACTCCTAATTGGCTTGTCTTTCAAGGTTTACTTAGGGTTTTGTTTGAGTCTTTCGGACAATGATTGAAAAATTTATTTTATAAAATAAATTATGGCCTTGGTTTCAGTTTTCAACCTGGAAAACCTCTCGGGAACAAGACATTAAATTTCTTCAACTTAACTTTAGAAAATCGAACCAAAATCAGTAAAGTACATTTAGTAATGCCAAATAGTTTGATGTGCGATGAAAATGAACGTTTCTATACAACAAAATGTTTTCCAAGTGTGTTAATCATCTTAAGTACCTCTCACACTAATGTATACAAAATTGTATTGGAAATGAATGGAATGTGTGCTACAATGTTCATATATCAGAAAGCTAATATTTAAAATACAGGTTTTTTTATAATGGTTTGAACAACACATTACATTTCTTTAAGTTCACCGATCGTTACTTTTTTTCTGACATATTTTGTCATTTGCGTGATATTCATAAAGTTATTTCATTGTTACCTGTGGGAAAGTACATCGGTTTATTAATTAAAAATCTGAACTCAACTGAATATGGGTTAAAAATAACTGAACTTTATAATTGACGATTATGCACTGTTAGTCAAACGAGGTATTATGCAAGAATTTTGAAGGTGTCAGTTTTAAATAACTTAAAGACTTATTGGCGGATTGATTGTCGATTCTTTTCAATCTACCGAACCATCACTGCTTAGATTACAATTAAACGCCATTCTTTTTCCAGCATCAATAAACTGATATGGTCATTTCAGCCCACAGGGTTTCACACTTATCTCGCCACATTTGGAACTTACACTTTCATAACTTACAACCTATTGTATAGTATTTCCACTGACTTATCTTGCCCGAAGTAACTGCTGAATCTAAACTTAATCTGGTATTTTATTAATAACAAATCTTCTTATTATAACATCTCAGCTCACTTCTAGATTACCATAAAATGGTGATGCGAAGTACTACACTAAAATGTAAACTATAATTTCACAAATGGTGCTGTTGGGCACCCGAATAATTTTTTATCAGACCAATTACAGCAATCGTGGTTTGTTTAGGTTAATGTTTAATTTAGCACAAATAAATTCCGGCCGTTTTGTCTAACTGTTTTATTCTGGTAAGAAAACGGTTAAAGTTCACAGTATTTTATCAGAGTCTCGTTTCACAACTGATGATTTATCATAAAAAGTTTGCCGAAACGAATACGAACATAAAAGTCAACAGCTTCAACTGTTCAGATATATTTGGAGATTTCATTAAAAGTCAACAGGGAGCAAACTAACTCGTTTTTTGGTGTTTCACTTCCAAACCAAATGTAACAAATCACAATTGAAAGTAGTTGCCAATTTAAGATTGCGTGAAACCTAATACAGCAGTAATCTAATGTAACTTGGGGATTAGGGACACGGTTAATTTGATGCCTTGTCAGTTGTGTCACTGAAGGCACACCACCATTAGTATGAAATGTCATATCTTGAGAGCTGCGGAGATTATCGAACTCCGGCTGTGAAAACCCAATCTTTACGCGCAAAAGTCTTTTGTTTAAGCACTGAAGTTACTATGGCCTGCCATCGTTGAAACACTTGACACGGCACTTCAGTAAGCATGCCCGTAAGCATGCCTAAATTGATAACTAATCCATTGTATATTGTGTTGTATTTAGCCTAAAATTGACAAACCAAAAACGCATTTATTCGTCACTTTTCGACCTTTGATAGGAAGTCAAAAGTTTGGAGTTGTGTGAATTGTGTTTTATAAAGTTTGTCACGTGTCTGTCAATGTTTACAAATTACGGATGCATTTCTGCAAACTGCAACACAGTGGGAAACAAAGTATACAACTTACTTGTTACTAATCCAGAAGCAAATTCACAAGCAATAAATATGTAAACCATTAATCGAACAACGGTCTTTCTTAATGATGGTTTCTTTGCACCAGTTATGATGGCTGGTACTTATGAAGGTCCATAGTTTGCTCAATCACGTTTTTGTATATGAGGGTGAGCTGTCAACCGTGATATTTAATTTATTAATGTGCAACCAACTTGCCGCTTGATTAAACACGTTACGAATTGTGGTGAGTCCCTGCAATTAGATTTGATGAAAAGCCGTCTGAGGTGCGCCAGATAATTGAAATGCGTTCGGTATTTCAAGATGCTGGAAGAATGAATACTCGGTTAAACAAATCTGTGGCAATCCTGAACACGATATCACCCACGTTAACCTGTGCTTTGCACCCAAAGCCAAATCAAAACAACTGTATACTGGAATGTTAGCAGAACAGCAAATGTGCAGCTAAGAAGGATATGACAAACTTGGAGTCTGAGAATCGCGTATACAACTGACGTTAGAAAGTAGTCTAGTGTGGGCTGTTCCGGTTCGTCCGTATTAATAGACGAAAGGATTCTTAGGCATTGTAGATTCAATTCGCACAGCATAGAAACGTATGATTTGTAAAATTGAAAATGGGCCCATTTCATTGGAGGTGTAATCAACCAGAGGAAGATTTAACACGGTTTAACAGAGGCCTGTTGGAACGAAAATGGATTGCGCCTAGCAAAATAGTAGGCCGCAGTTATCACTCAAGTCAATACAAACTGTTATACCGTTTTCTGCCGTACTGAAGGCAGGCGATTTTTTTTAACAGAACGAGGTCATTCCAATATTAAGTCTGAATTTTACATTATGATGGATTTCGTAGCAGTTCCTCGTCAAACATCTTGTAATCTAACGCTTTTTTTTAGTGATAACGGTTACATAACCAGGTTTTAAATACAAAATGCCTGGTGTGTTTTACAGATTAATTTAGTCCACAGAATGTGCGGAATAGCGTTTACCAATAGTAACAGTGCTGGAGTAATTTTTACTGAGTGAACTTCTGGATATGCCCAGGGATTTAATCAAAAACAGAGCTTGGAGAGTGATCACTCGCTCAGATTGTCAATGTGAGGAGAAACACAACATAACTAATCTAAAATTAGATATCAACCAGAGACCGTAAGAAATGCAACATTGTTTTACTCCATATAACTTTTGATTTTGCAGACGTAGTCAATGTGATGCTTTACATGTAGTTTAGTGTTTTGTTAATGAATTTCTTCAGTCACAGCAGGAAGAATTCACAGTTCACGATTCGATATAACCAACGTAAATTTGATCATGGAATCGATTTAATTAACACAGTGAGTGCCGTTTATATCCCGAAATCTTTGTTAAATATTTGGAAATATTTAAGGTATATGCTTGGTCGCGCGTGCGACCAGTCGAGAACAGTTACTGAAAAATCGTGTTGGATTCACTCAGCTTTCGTGTTGAATACATTTTAGAATTTTCATTTACCCAAAACTTCTGAGATAAAAAGGGTTTTGGTTTAGATGAAGGTTCTTTTTGTCTAGGTACTTGTGAATCATAAGCACTTAACGCTCTAGGGTGTTTATTAACCAGCAAACTTTGCTGTCGAGCGCCTGGCAAAAATTAAAACCCCATAGGTCTAGTGGAGACAAACGCCAAACGGAAGTGTTTAGAGTTGGTCCAGTTACTTTGGCAATTTTTTATTTGGCAAGTTATGCGTAAATATTTTGATGCTTACTTTGTCTAAAAATTAGTCTAACCAGCAAATTTTGGTTGACGGATTGGCGATCCTGATCTCTAACCTAAGGTGTTTGCACAAAATGATATTCCAAAACTTGAAAACTAACAAACATTGCTTGTGAAAAATATTCGTTGTACATCCTCCAGTAGTTTCTCCGTTGCGCAACAGTTCACAACACTAATTCAACAAAACTTATACATACACTCGAATGTTACACTAACGGCGTCTATTCTTATTGAAACATCAAACTGTTCTAAAGTTATTATCTTCAAATAGGTTTTAAAATGGTATTCCCTTGCAGCCAACGTTGAATTTTCGAATTGAAATCGTGTGACAAACAGAAGTAAATCAACTTCCTTTTCCAGCTTGTAACTCAACAGTGTTTGAAATAATTTTCGGAAGTAAACTACGAAGATATTCTTCACACCGGACACAGAAACCACGAAATAATCACACGGTCAGACCTGTTGGACGAACTTATGTGCCTATGTCGGTATATTTATTGATTCGTCAAATATCCACCATGCAACAATCTCCTCTTTCTGTCTTGTTCGCGCCCTGTTTTGATTTCGTTGAACCTACACAGTTTAATTGAGCTGATAATGAATTATCGAAAGCAGTCGTTCGTCACAGTTTTTTTCTGTTAATCACTAGGAATTTTCGTTACAGATGTGCTTTATGTAGTCCATTTCCATCTAATTTTGCTCATGTGACCGAAACTAGAATACAACAAGACGGTGAGGAGAGTTTGCTACTCACCGCAAAAATAATCCGAACAGTTTGAAAATGTGAACTGTGAAGTATCAGTTACAATATACTTTAAAGTTACATCGCTTTATTTCATACAAGGCAAATAATTTTGTGTGATGCATATATTTTACTACATTTAATGTTAAAAATCATATAACGAACCTTTTCATTCGTGCATGATTTTTATCATATAGTGCGCATCTAGTGCCTGTCCTTGTCATATTGTGAGCAGTCTTATTTCAATTGAAACATCCGATCATGGTTTAGTATGCAAAATGGATTAGAGGTTTACTACAACCTTACGCGAAACAGCACTCTGCAGATCCCTACATGCTACTTATCGGTGTTTCACGAGTAGTAAGTAGGGGAGCAAAATATTTCCTAGGTATAGTGTAAACTTTGCTATTCACTTCCAACAAAATGTTACTCTACTGGACTTGGTTCTGTCTCATTTGTCATTTGTGTCATGGCATAATGAAAATCGACTAACTACAAAACCAAATTGTGAACGGATATGGTTATATACTTAAAACTGCTTTCAGCATGATTGCCATACTAAATTTGCCATGACTCACCTTGTCATAAAGTTTCTAGACAATAAAATGAAAATTCGGTGCAGTTGTTTCAACTGATGGGGAGTTCATACTGTAAAGAGAAAATTCCACGATGTCAATGTTGATTGACTTTTCTTGCTTGGGTGAGTCACACGGCACAGTCGTCAAAAGCAATATGGATACTTATAAAAAAACAGAGAGAAATGCGATGACGTTGACAAGGTGATAGATTCAAACACTCAAGTTTTCAAAGAACTGACGAATAATTTTAGTTTCTGGTCAAATCACAACAGTGTTTTGTCATGCAGATAAGAAAACCTATTTTTCATAGATTGACTAGAAAATTGCAGTCAGAAATCAGGCCTACTTTTGTGGTTAGATTCAAAATTGAACCACATTGCTAGTAAATATGTTATAATTTATGGGCTCCACTTAGTTATTTCCTAATTGCACTGTTAGAAAAATCCAGACAAATGTTACAAGAAACTATACACAAAAGAACAAATCACTTTTCAACGTTGTTCGTTAACCCAGTTATATGTGATAGACCGAAAGTCATTATGTTAAATAAGTGATTAAGTTGGCTAAGTTCGAATCGGTCGGTTTGGAATTCAAAAACAATAACCACGTGCGTCTTGACCAAACTTGTTCCATGAAGATCGTCAGTTTCCCGGGTAGGAAAATTTTGTGAGATTCTTTTCGGCCACATTCCAGACAGGTAATAAGAAAGTTCAAACTGCAGTTCCTCGATGAGACTAGCAATAATCTGGTGTGAGCTTAACACTAATATACTTCTATATAACTTAGAAGTATGGATATCACCGGGTTTACCTAGAAAAAAATAAAGCTTGAATGTTGTAAAGTAAGGTTTCTTCAAATATAGAAGTCCGTCTTTAAAAATATACCAGCCGAACAAATCTTTCAGCAAAGTAGACTGCACCGAGGACAACAGAGAATGTTGTGAAGTCAGCTGAAAGTTTGGCTTCAACATTGATTAAGATTACAACACGTGTAACGTCATTAAACAACAAACAAACCCCTTAAGTTTTGAAGCATCGTAATTTCTAGTGTACCAGATACACGTTAAATCTATTTCTGGAGTGAACTTAACTTGTACCAATATGTACCATAGAAAACTAAAACGTGGTAGACACCTTTTTTGGTCTCTGATAAACCTGAATATAAATTTATTTATAAAACAAACCATTTGTCCATTTACCAGCAGAAAGTATTACTCTGCAATATATCTCAGTTGGATCAGGTTGAGAAAACCGAGCATATTTCAACTGTACTAAACTCAATATCACTAAGTTTTTGAACTTTCCATCACGAATGCAAACAATCATCCTGTATGGTATGCTCAACAGACAACGATCTAGTTCTCAACAGCTCAACTCAGAGACCTGGATTATGTCGAAGCTATTTCCAGCTGATTTGTTTAAGAGTAGTACTGAAGTGATTTTGGTGTTTTACTAGGACAGAATGGTCTGAAAAGTAAGAAGTGAGTTGTAGTCAATCGGAGGATCAAGAAAGTCAGAAAAATTCTGTCTCGTGTCTTTCGATGGTCAGTTATTATTGGTTCTGCTGATGGACAGCCAAAAGGTGAGTTACAATGTGAGTCTGAATACAGTGAGTTAGAATCACCGAACACAGTACTTAAAGGGAGTGACCCAAATTTTGGACTGCAATTAAGAATAAGCTGAGAACAAAGAAAAATCCCTGAACGGACTAAAAAGTTTGCTCGATCACATTAGTTTGTCACGTTTTCGCAAACCTAATTATATCTTTTACAGTCGGAGCCATTAGTTTAGACAATTGATTAAGATAGCTGAGTTTGCTGAGCAGATGTTTGTTTGATCTCTAGGACACCTAAGTTGGTTGGTTAAGTAACCCTATCCACATCAACAAGAGATCAGGGTTAATCATGATTTTCAACCGCGAAACTAGGCTGCAACTCAGAGTTAGTCTTTTCTAGACGTCCTGTGATGCAGCAGGTAGGTAGACTGAATTTCAAATTGGTAAAGTCCAGGTGATATGTCATGTGATCTTCGCTCTTTTTGACAACGCATGTTACGTCTTGGTATATATCTGCTCCTGCTTCAACCGCTGCGGAGATGTAATATAGAATATCAACCTGAGAAGGACGTCCATAACAAGGAATTCTTTCCGCTGAGAACAAAAGCATTTCCTTAGTGGCGGTACTCCTTCTTGGGAGGGATAGTACAATGATATTCTGTAGCTTTACTGGTAGAGGTTGAACACATGCAGTAGGAAATTTTGAAGTGCATGTATTCTCACATGTACTTCTCTGGGATAATCTAACCTGTTCTTCGCAAGTCCATTTACTGTGGATCTATGCCGACAAAGATCAGGGATTATATCTCCAGGCGATATAAGTTACGAGCCATCCGGTAGAAGATGAATGACAAATACTTCAAACTTGTATCATTTAGCACCTATTGTTTACCACAAAAGTTGTTAGACGATAAATGGGGGTAGTCTCAGAAAGCTCAGTTTTAGACAATAATCAAACTAGAGCAGCCATGAGCAAGAGAAAGATCATTGTAACTATCAGTTCAATCAAACTCAAGACTAAACTAATAAAGGTCATATGTGAACAAAAATGGTGGTTTGGAGATTGTCGCTCAGCTAGTCTACTGCATTAGAGATACACAAAAGTCAGTCGGAATTAGTTTACTGTTTTGTGATCTCTAGCGTAGGAAATTCCAACCCACATTACACTCGCGTCATCTGTCATTGCTTATGCGCATCAGGTTCCAAGACTTTACTGTCCATTGTATAGTTACATTTTAGAGTTGTTATAGTTGAAGAGGGCTGTTAATAGTTCTCAAAAATTACTTCATCGATATTGATGTATCTTTGTACAGGGGCTCGAACTAGAGCTAAATAAGCTTTGAGGTAGGTCACTTGGCATGTTGTAAGTCAAATGCAATCGGACAACAATGACAAGTGCAGGGTGCTGGAAACAGATTTATACATTTTGATGATCCACTAATAGGTTATTTCTTGCATGTCAACTGTTTGAGTCACTTTTCCTGGCGGTAGAATTTTTCAGTCCTTCTTTTCTATTTATTCTCTATCAAACATTTAAAAGTACAGCGTGTCACAACGATATGACCTTTTGGTTTACACTCTGCAGTTTGTTCAAGGTTTTCAGCTACACTGAACGAGTGAGTTATTCGCGAACAAAATCGGGTACATTAAAAAATGCGTAATACAATTGCATAAAACTGTCAACAACCATATTATAAATGAAGTGATTTTCATGTTATTTAATAGTAACATTCAGCCCCTTTCAATTTGCGGATGTGTGATCACAGAAGATGCAGGTTTTACATACATAAATTCAGCTTAAGACGTAACTACTGATAGAAAGCAACTATCCTGCAGGAATTCTTTAAAATGAATAAGTTGAAAATATTAGTTGCAAAGACTGCGAACCGTATAATTACGAAATAAATGGACATTTTAGGTTTATCGACTTCGGTCTAGTCAGTAGTCGCTAAAATTTCTCTGGGTAACCAACATTTGGAGTACCACGTGAGACTCACAGGTAGCTGACATCTCGAAATTTTGAACAGCTCATACGGAGTGGGACATAACATGGTCTCAATCACGTGCAGCTTCTAAACTCATGGACATTGAGTAAATTTCAGAGTAGAGTATGTAAAATAAAATAAAATAATCCAATCTTAATCTGTTCTATGTTCCATTTTGAACAGAATGACTCAGGGTTCTTTGTAATCTCCAATAACATTTAAGTAAATAATCATGCACTCAGAACTTATCAGGAGAAATATAACTTTCTGGTGTTCTTCACAGCTGTATTCTTAAGGATTGATACAAACAATTCTGTTAATAGATTTGGCTGACAAATAAAACTCTTCTGCCTGGCCTATTTCGAGCATTATATGTGCAGTTAGGTTAAGTGTGATACTTTTCATGAATGGAGTGTTACAATTGCAGCATGCTTTTAGTTATAAAACACTATTTCACAAAATCCGCTAAATTACACTAACGTCAATGACCTCGATACTTGTTTGTCACTTTGAAACAGATGGTAAACTGTCAACGTCGAACTGAAAGTACCGGTTATTTTTAACAGCATGACCTCGTGGATTGTACGAGCCTACGTAACGCAAAGTGCATTTGGTGAACGAATGAACAGTCTCAACCTGGTTACACGTTTTCACCTATCACACTAAGAAAATACGTCAAAGCTTTAGACCTAAAATCTGTGAATTGAAACTATTACAAAGACTCTGTTACACCACTGTTTGTTTGAAAAGACTTGCTAAATGCCATCTTGAATACCGTGCTGTTGTCCAGTGTATCGTAATATTTAAAGAAAGGAACAGAATAAAATAACTCACGGAACACAGTAAACCTCAGACTGATAGATTACTTTGAAGATAACCAAAAACCTTCCAGTTCAAAGTGATTATGCTCATTTGCTCGAATGGACGCACTATCGGGACTGGCTTCGTTCTTGTTTAAATTCAGTGGGCGGACACATCGGATCTGAGGCTTGTTCTGACAATTCTTACGTTGCGTATGCAATCAACGGGATAAATTGTACTTATCAGGGTGAACAGACTAGAAAGCAGTAATCGTGAAGAACCAGTTCCATACTTAACAGTTCTGAAGCTTATGGAAGTCAAATTGATAGAATGGCAGGGGAAATCGGAGTGCAAAACCACAAAAATCTCAAATATTTGTCACATGATACTTGTTATGCTCATTCTCAGTGACAAGTGGTATTTGTTTTCACGCAGTTGCTAGTTCCGTCCACTATATGTAATCCCCTTTTATATTCGGGTCATAGCAGTTAACATTGGGAAGGTGTGCACTGATCTGATAAGCAAAATACCCAGTATGCCTTGTCTATCAATTCTACGCGATATACTGCCAGATCACTTGAGTCATCTGGAAGAAAGATGTACAGGAAACACGTTTACTTTTCTGATAACCACACAACCAATGAGTTGAGACAAACTGAACATCAGTCATACACGGCAGTAACTTTCGCAATGAAATAAACTTTTTCATCTGATGCCTTTCAAAAAGATGAAATAATCTTCAGTTCCACTTTGGTCAGTGCTGTTTAGTGACGCGTATGCTTGCCATAATCCTGTTTTGAACTCCTTTTAACGGTCCTAGAAAGTAGTAATGCTGATTACCGCGCCAATGGTTTTGAATCAATCATCACACGCAGTTTATTAATCCACAATCACCTTTCAATACTGCTCAGTATTTGAACAAAATCAAACAAATCAAACACGGTTCAAACAGACTTTATGATCCGCAGTGTTAGCTGACATTCGAGTGCAAACCGAGCGAATTTTTTGGACTGTGATACAGACGTCCAAAATCCTTCCTATCGCGATCACATTCATCCTAATTTAGAATCTGTGGTTGGTGAGATTTCGACTGATGTCCGAACAAACAGCCCGAAATTTATCTAGTAAACTTCATGTTGTCTCGGTCATTGGTTTTGTGAACTTCTCTTCTGGTTGGCGATTGAGGCCAACTTTAGACTGGTTTAAACTTAACGCGATGAAACGCCGCAAATCAGATCAGACCGGATTGGTCGCCTCTTATCAAACATACGCCTAATCCCCTGTTCATTTTATCGCACTGGCCCATCTAACCACCTGCTGAACTTGACCTTTGCCAACCAAGTTGGGTTTGAATTTCAACACAAATTTGAGCATTCATGTCAAGCTGAGCCTCACTAACGAAATTAGGTTTGAATAGCTGAACGATTCAATAATATGAATGAGCTTCAAATTATTAGATAGCCTGTGGTTAGGTGAGCGATGAACATCAGTATAGTAGACAGGTGCTTCACAATTCGTTTTAAAACTTTCGAGGGAAAGACTCAGGGTTTGGTAAACAAGTGTTCGCTGGTAGAACCAAATGTTTCGTGATTGATGAAAAGACAGCCATGCTTTCCGTCCATCTGTTTTTCCAGAGTAACTAGGGTCCCTTCATGTCTGGGAGAAATGAGAAAGAACATTAAAATTAAATCGATGGGTTTGAATCGAAGCATCTGAAAGGCTACTAATTATCGACCGCGACCTCTGTAGAGAAGCTTCCATTCAAAAACAATGGTGGCCTTATTCGGTGGGCGTGACTTGTGATCGCGATCACCAAATCCATTCCACGCATGTGGCGCTGTTCACGACGTAAAACAACACAGAGTAAATTATTGCCGGGTTGAAAAGTCCAACAGAACTCCTCTGTAGGCTGTAACAAAATGTTTTCTATGTCATCGCCGCAGCGGGTTGGCAAATTATTCGTACAAACACCGGCGACTAGATGTAAACCGAATCCGTGTATCTATTCTTTTAAATATGGCGTTCAAATCTACCTTAGGCATATTAACCATTAAAGGCTTGAGCCAAAAGAGCACGTAGAAGTCTTGGAGTTAAATTTTCCTCGATTATGGGGAGGAGATGGTTCATACCCCGCTCTTGGAAGGACACTGGAACAGTTTCTTTACCGATGGAATTTATCGCCGGTCTGTTTGTACTTTAGCGGATCTTTGAAACCCAATTTTCACGCTTGTAAGATAAGTCCACTGATAAATATTTTGTTTATAAACCGCTGGGAGTGACCCAATTATCGACCGATTTTTAGTGGTTTTTTTGCTTGTTCATCTAGCGATAAGTGAGAGGAGTTTATAGCATATTTGGTAGTAAAAACGTGGCAAGAAAAATGATATTTTTGTCATAATTAATATAAGTGTTGAACCAGTTGCCGTCTCGAAAAGGGAGAGCTCATCCAATTTGAATGAGTTATAATGAGGACCCCGTGGATACTTGATAACATTGAAATCAGGCCACTTACTCGTTAGTGGTAGTTTGTTCAAACGTTATCTCTACGCTGGCCTCAAACTGATCGGATCGATCGCTAACAAACGGACGAGCGTTAAGTGACAGACCAATCGCGGCTCAGCGAATTAGTTCATCTATAAAACTCCCGACTGAGGTCTCCGTCTAACTACCGCATCGCTTTATACTGACACAAACGTGAATATGAGATTTTGGACATGCGCTTGCAACTATGACCACATTCTGGTTAAAGCAATGGTTATATTTTAGACGACTGGTGTAGTATCAGCTAAAAAATTTCCAAGGGATTTTTTTATACACTTTAATAGAAACAAGAAAAACGATGGTTATGGAATCAAGCGCTTAGTTAAATAAACTGATTTGAACTGGAGATTGACCGTCATGTAATCACAACGACTAATCTGATACTTTATTTTCTAACGGGTCATCATAGGGTTCATCTCAATGTACGCTCTCACACATCTTGGCTACGAAGTTGTGTTCTGCAAACCAATAGGGACAACCAATAAGGACAATTGTGGCTGCAGCTTTGAATTCAGAAGACGAAAGGTGATTGTTCGCTGCTTTCTATGCGAATACTTTTCTAAAGATGATTACCATAGAGGAATTAATTGTTAAGAATATGGAACTTTTGCAAAAATCAACACAAAAATGATACTTTTTCACGCATTGAATTGTACGCTTGTGCCCAGTGCTAACGGCTCGTAAATGCAGTATTAATCGTTTGTCTCCTTCTAGAAAAAGAACCTACGATAGTTCAAAGTGACCACATTTCTCTATCAATAAAATTTTTATGGTGGATCAAGTTGATCACTTTCGGTTGTTTGCCAACATTTGGCTGGTCGAATAAACATTCAGTTTTTAACTCTGTTTGGGCACGACGGTTTTCAAATCACTACTGCGGAACCACAGCTTTGACCACAAAATACCAGCTTTTTGACTTTCTGGAAAACAAACTTTTATGCAACTGATAACCAATGACCTTAGACGTCATTTTGAACAACTGGGCTGTATCGAGAGCAACAAACTTACTGTTTTCGCAGATTTTTTTCTCGGTTAATTTCTTTTTGGTTTTAACCCAACGACTGCGTTATGGAATGAAAAAAGTTGACACACATACAGAGAAACGTCNAAACGTCATTTAACGTGTATGCGATTAATGTTACCTAGAAAACGAAAATAAACTGAACGTGTCGGCCAGATTTACCAAATGCTGAACATTCTTGTGAAAATCAAGAAATGTTATTTAAGACAAAATGAAAACTTGTGGGGCGAATACAACTCATTTGAGCTCTGACCTGAATCCCATTTTCATGGTATACACTACTATATACATCAAAGATACGGCAATAAGAAGACAGGGAAGAACGAAAATCGCTTGTTTAACTGAGAATTATCCTAACCAAGACCGCAGTAACTCATTTATCTTCCTACAAACTACGTACCCACAACATCAGCCGGTAAATTTAGATGGGTATAACCAAATACACACCGGTATTCCGCAGTCATTTGTGAGACTATAACGCTGAACGAGCTGTTACGATCCACGTCGGAAACCTAGCAATCCGAGAGACAGAACATTTTGCAATTTAAGGCTGCTCAGGATGTGATTCACCTTCTAAATTTGCGCGAATATCTAATTCGTTTGAGGGGCCTAATTCCATTAACCACTTGAGGCATACTGTAAGAATACCTGAGTTACAGTTCTCCTAAACACTTCTGTAACGCAACCTCACAAATGATCCACCATAGATTTCCGTTGTAAATCTGTTTCTGAATGTTTTCCCACCCAACTTCAACATGTTAGTTTCCCATGAATCGTTGTTTTTTTGCACAGCATACTTCACAGCACAAATCCTTTCTTCTAAGAGTTTATTGATTAGATCAAAGAGATTACCATTTCAAAGTTACTTTTTTATTATTCAGTTAGTTATTGTTGTACAGCTAATTAAAAATGGTAAACTTAATTTCTGTTCGTTACATCTGTTCGAATGAGGAAAAAAATCTATCCGGTTTCAATTTAAACGTTTGATTCTGAACCATACCTTTTGAGCATAGCTGGTTCTTAATTAGCATGTTCTCCAACTGATCCGTCTCCTCATCTGTGTGTGTTCTGAGCATGCGGGAAGAAACTTTCCGTTTCACATCTTCCAGGGAGTGACCAATAGTATAGGAATTTGGCATGCACATAGATACTTAAAAGCATTGTGGCAAAAAATGCTGTTTGGTCTTAAACTTGTCACATTTTATGACCTATGAGTTGGACTTGTCATCCTGAAAATTCTGCTTTGAACGTTAAGGTAATTTTTGTAAATACATATCTCTATTGAGATGGCTAACTAGGTAACTGTTTTCAAGCTGGTAGTAAGCGTTTGTTTGAAGATTCAAAAAGTCAGTTAAGACCTTATTAGCCCGAAGAGAACATGGACCGTCCAAGAGTTTGCAGAAAATTTTGGTACCGCACATCACAACGGCCATTCAACATGTGTACTGAACAGATACACCGAACGTTATTATTCGATATCCGATTAATTCTTGTGAGTCAGTTAGGAGTCGGAAACATGACTATAAACGGGCTATAAGACCACTTTGCTGTGTGGTCCACCAAACGTTTTGCCTCAGAATTCCAATCCACTTGCTCAGCATATTCCTCATACTTGAGTCTGATTATATTGAGTACTGATTACTCCGTCCTTATCT